>JAYKAV010001643.1:798505-868361 GCA_035582835.1 Phoebastria nigripes
TTTTTTTTTAAAACCCTATCAAGTGATATTCTTGAATTTGTAGAACAATTTTGAAAAGACCCTGGAACTAAGTAGAGGATTGGTGGTATAGTACTATTCCCAATTAATCACAAAGGAAAAAGAGTAATTGTATCCATGGTCCAAAGTCTCAGAAGAATTTAGAACTGGGATCAAACCAAGATTTCTATGATTGAATTTCACATGTCATTCATTCAACTAGATCAGGTCTAAAGCATGGTAATAAACTATTTCTCATTTACATGACACAGAAACCATAGGTCTCTGGCTTTAAGTATCAGATGTGCTTAAAACAGCCCTTCTCAAAAACCCATGCCTAGCCACGTATCAGTAAAACGTACATAAACCAAAGTCTACAAAGGCCTGCAGTGAAACAAGACTGCATGTATCTGAATTTAAAAGAACGGGGAAACAGGAGAAGCAGCAGGTCTCTGAGCAAGCGGCACTCAACTTCTTGTGTTTTTGCACAAGGAACATTAAAATCATGGGCATATGATTTATGAAAAAACTCTATATTGATGAACAAACTTACACTTACTATAGGCCCACACCTGGAGCTCATCTAAAAAAAAAAAATAACAACCCACCATGTAAGATCCCTAGCAGTTGAACTTTGGTTTACAATATTTAATGTAAGATACACTCACAGAAGCATTAGTTGTTAAGAACAGCCCAACTATGTAATCTGACTGTTTGATACAACACAGATCAAAGCATATAATCCAGTTCTTTCTCCAGCAGTTTGTGTCCAGATAACCAAATTAAGGCTCAAAAGGATCAATTTTCTTTATTTATAGCAATACTGAAATGGGTAAAAGTGACATGGATGCGAACGCTAACAATCTGCAGATGATTTTCAGTTCCACCTCTATCTCACCACTGTGACCACAGTGGTACCACTGTGGTGGCAGGGTTAGATAAGGAAGGCAAAATGGGCACCAGAATATGTTTTGAGGATTTTCCAATCATCTCTGACTCACCATGCACATCCACAAGTGGTTAAATTTGCCTGCAGTTTCAAGGGCAGAGCACAGTTAAGAGACCCCAACAGCTTGGAGGTCCCACTTCATCCTGCAGACTGTCTTGGCATGGGTGCCTTTGCCATCTCTCAGTTCAACTACAGCACTAACAGAGATGTACGTGATATACCATAAAGGCATCAGTGCCTCAGAAAATCCAACAGGCACCGAGTATCAGAGTGCATTCCCTCAACAACACAGGCTACAAAAAAAAACCAAAAACAAAACAAAAAAAMCAACCAACAAACAAACAACCCACAAACCAAAAACACCCCACACTTTCTCTCTACTCTCTACAACAGAATTTCATACAATACAAAACTGAGCTCAAGAAGCTTTCCGTGGTCTCTGCCTCTTATCTGGAAGATCACCTAGCTGGGTGATCTTCACCCAGCTGACTCTGGGTCAGTATCTTCACCACCTGGCACAAGGCTCTCTAGCAGATTGTCTTAGCTCACCTTTGAGAGAGCAGGGCGAAACAAGCTTCCTCTCTGAGAGTACCCCAAGTCTAAACTCCATGATATCTCAAGTCTTACTGAAAGACGACAGACAGAAACCTTCACAAACACCACTGTTTTTCCTTCCAAATGCACAATGCATCTCTCTCTGTCTTTTCTAATAAAAGTGCACAACGATATGTACATTAAAAAACCAACACACCCAACCAAACCAAGACCTCCACCACACAGCCTTCTCCCTTGAGGTGCACAAACACCATAGGACAGATGTTAGCCATGTTGCTTGGAAGACAATGGGACAGTACAGCCATAAATGTGGCACAGCTATATAAAACAAAACTTACTCCTAAACAATAGTGTGAGCTAGAAATCACATGATAAAACTTTGATTTATGCAGTACAGCTCCTATGAGTCAGTCGTGATGATAAACAGCCTTCCTTCTGATGCTCACACCACAGAAGGGAGCTGAGCATTTGCTGCAGAAGCAGTACATGTATTCCAACCGTCTTCTGACAGCTGCACTTATCCACAGTCCTTCAGGCTAAAATCTGTCCATCTCTTCCTACAGGCATGCTCAAGCAAGCCTCTCAGCATTGAGTTTTGAAAATTATGCTGGACTCATTTCTCTCTTTCTTGGTGTCAGCACAGGAGGTGAACACATACTGATTTACCTCCTAGCCAGCCCTATCAAAAGCAATGAAGCTTCATGAGGCATGAGTCAATACATACCTTTCAAAGCAGGTTTCATGGTCTTTAGCTCTCTGTGTTGAAAAGTCCTTTACTCCACTAATAACCCCATGCAGAGTAAGTTACAACTAAAAGTCAGTAACACTACTGGAATCCAACTCAATCCAATGAGTTATTTTATTACAGTTCTTTAAAAGCTTAGAAATTAAAATTAGCTGAATTTTAAAGCTCCGTTTGAGCTCTTTTTCCATATAGGAGGGCAATCCCAAATTTTCAGCAGATACTAGTGACAAATTTCTCCCTTAGGAATTTCTGCTTTCCAAGAAGTGCTCGTAGCTAGAGTCAAAAGTACAGAGAAGGGCAACCACAGTGAATAATGAAATGGAGCAGCTACCTTTCAAGAAGGGTCTAAAAGGTTTGGGAGCCTTCAATTTGGAAAACAGATGCATGGGTGATGAGCAAGAGCAAGGCTGAATGCACAGCTGAATGAGGCTGAATACAGAACTATTATTTGTCAGGCCCTGTAACATTAGTTTCGACTAATGCCCCTTGTCCTAGCAGGAAATTAGTTTAAGAAGTACCTTTTTATGCAGGTAGACAAAATCTGAAATCTGTTGCCACAGGAGATTGCAGAAGCAGACAGATTCAAAAGGGACTAGACAAATTGATGGAAGACAGATCCAAAACAGTAACTAAAGGAAATAAAGAGGGAGCTACACCCTAATATCTCTGATCCAAAGGCTGCATACGTTGGAGAAGTGTGAAGGGAATGGACCTCAGACAGAAGGCAGGCTCATGGCCTTTCCTGGCACAGCACCTACCACCGTCCGAGACAGAGTACAGGTACAGACGGACTCTTGTCTCACCCATCTTACTTCTTTCAGTCTTACAGTCACATATATTTCTCGATGTGCAATAAGCAAGAGCTGAACTAACAAACAGTGTGAATGGAATACGACTTTGGTCTGTATCTGAAGGTGACAGGGCAAAAAGCCTTTATAAAAGGTGCCAGAAGCATCCTTATAAAGCAAGACAACACAATCCCTTTCAAAAAGTCCTCAAAGAAATATTTGTATTCTCCCAACAGAATAAATTTAGAAGACTGAACAGGTTTTGAATGTGCTAGTCTTTAAGCCCTTTGAAATAAACCAGCATGGCAGCAATATATTTTATTTCCTATTTCAAACCAAATAAATATTCAAACAAAATATTCATCATTCAGTATAATCACTGCATAACCACCACTTAACTGAGTTTTAACCACTACCACATATCTCAGGGGCAAGCATAAAGTATTAATTACCTAAAACCCACACAACATGTATAAAATATTTCAGACACATGATCTCTGACCCTACAGAGAGTTTGAGAAATAAACCAACCAATACATCAAACACCTTCTGCAAGTTCATACATGGAAAAGTAATGCAGTATGCAATACTCCATTAAATATTCAGGCTCTCCCTACATAGCTGCAGTCAAAGAATACAAACCCCATGATTATGCAGATTTAAAAATCCATAAACAACCACAAAGATGATCTTATGCCTGAAGACACAGACCATCCGATTTAACACAACAGCTCTCCAAGTAGGAGGAGCATCTCCTCTCACCCATGCAAAAGTCCCATTGAACTTCACGGCCTGAGAACTGGCTAGACGAGGATTTAGAAAGGTGTCCGATTTTGATCGGCACCTCCCAAACAGCAACATAACATATGGATGGGTCTGTGTAGTAGCTTATTGAGGGTGCTTTTCATGAAAGCATCATGACAAAGCCACACAAAGTATTTTAGGTTTCAAGACAAATCAAAATCCCTGGAAGACTTTTCTCATATAAAACATTTTCTGACAAACTTGGGCAAGCATCTGGAAAACCATGGGGAATCCATAATTTTGAGATAACATTATGACTGAACTTTGCTTGGAGTTAGAATTCATTTGAAGACAAATCTCAAATCAAAGCTGCATGGATTTAAATAGGAAGAGTTTAATTTTTTCTTGCAGAATATGTATCCAAGTTCCAGAATCCAGATGCAACAGAAACAGGACAGCCCTGCTCTGAAGAACGATGGAGGGGAGTTTAAGACTACTCAATGGCAATGTCTCTGGCTCCTTAAGGCAGAACCCTAATTGTATCAGAAGTCAAGCCTGCCTAAGGCTTTTCCAGCCAAGAGGAAAGTTGGTGTGACCGAGGCCATGAAACAAAGGGAAAAAGAGAACCCCAGAAAAGATACTCTCTCAACAGAGGGAATGAAACTGATATCTAAAATTTTTTTTTGCCCCCTCCCCCCCCCCCAGTTTCATTAAAGGCCTTTAAGATCATTAGCAAAAAAATACAAATTATGAAAGAGAGGACCCCCCCATCCTGTAGTCAGAGTGAGCGTTGCTTGATGTGAGAACCAACAACACCGCAAGTGATAATTCTGTGGTCCTCGGTTCTCCTCAGTACTCAGTAAAAGGCTACCAGAAATCCCGCTTCCTCACCTCTGTTAATGGCAGAATCTGCTCAATTTTATTTAAACCAGCTTTTAATTAAACCAGTTCAGTCAAACTTATCTCTGTCTTTCCTACAGCTTTTAATCCATAGCTTCCAAGACTACCTATGAATAGAAGTTGATCATTTCTTAAGCACTAAAAGAATACAGAACAGAGATCACAAAGAAACGTGACYAGGTCTGGCAGCAGAGCCGACAGCAGAATCCCACTTTTCTAAGTGCCACTGCCCTAGCCATGGGGCCATAGTTTCATACTGCTCCCTGTGAACTACAGTAGATCACACATAAAAACATTGGTTGGAAAAATATCTTCAAATATGTGAAGAAATGAATGAGGTAACCGATTGTTTCTAACATAAGCTGAGCTCTAAAGAAATAACCTGGGTTTTTTTAACTGTCATATCACCATACTAGGCTCTTCTGCACCCAACAAAAAAAGTCATCCCCATCACCAGGATTCATTATCAACTTTGCCGACAGCCTCAGCTGAGGGACAGAGCACTGAGGAGGTGGGAAGCTTGGGCTGTGTTTCCACTCACAGATGTATTCCCTCCAGGTCAGGTTTGAGGCGTATTTGCAAGGCATAAGTGTAGGCAGCTTGCTTCGACACTGCCTGCACTGCATCTGCCTGATGGTAGAAGAGAGAAGTCTTCGGGGATGTTGTACAATCTAGCACTATTTATGCGCATAAAATTGTGATCAGAGTCTGAAGATAACAAAAACGCAGGGCTTCCTCCGAGCCTAAATCCACAGTGTGCAACAAGAAACCTGGAGTGCCAATTCTACATGTTGGTACAAGGAACTTTAGGAATGACGTTGCTAATGTGCATACTTTTATTTGAAATCTGTTTACCTCTTTTCTTTTAATTTCATTGCATAGAGCCCTTGAATGGTGTCTCTTGACAAAGAGCTGCCAGTGCTAAATCAATCCTGATTTACCTGCCCTGTCACCGGCCACAGAAACATAAGATTGGAAAACTGGACTAGTCCAGAAAAAGTGTAAGTCATTGGTTTATTTCAAAATATTAGGGGAAAAAAAAAAAAAAAAACACCACAAAACAAAACAAAACCAACACAAAACCAATTACAGCAGCAGACATAGAAGAGGCTTACACAGGAACGTATAAACTCACCACTTTATGTATTAAACACCCAGCTCCAGGGACATTTCATCAGTTCATATAAATAAAATTTTGAAAGACTATCTAAGATTGCCTTAAGATATTCAGTAAAGGAAAAGGACAGCCCCAAAACCAGCCTCAGCATGAATCCCCTACCCCAGCCCCTACAGACAGGCAGGAGCTGAGGAAGGTACCTTGAACTGGCACAGCAAGGTCAGCAACACTACCGCCCACAAAAATCTGGTGCTTAGAAAAGACACTACCAATGCCCTAAGCCCAGATGTTATTCAGATCTGCTGTACAACAGTCTAAGTTGGGAAAGGCATAYTAAGCGCTGCCTTCTCTGCAGTCTTCACTGTACCACCTTCCCCATCCCYCTAGTTATTGAAGAGGAACAGTGATTATTTGAAATAAATCTCTCCAGTATTGCCACACTCCTTGCCTGGATGTGCAACAACATTCATTGCTACAAGACCCTCTCAAAGTAAAAGGAGAAGGGGGAGACAGATTTTATGAGCTATTTATTAAATATAAATATTTCATATCAGCATATGAATTAATTATGTAGTGGCAGGTAAACTCCAGATGGTGCCAGCTTGATCTGAAACTTTAAACAGAAATCTTCTGAGAAACCCACTCATATTAGGGAGTTGGGCACATAACTGTATTTTTGGGGGTTCTGAAACTAATTGTTTCCTGCATTCCTAAAATAGAAGAAAAATCTTTGTTTTCTTGGCATCTGTTAAGTGTCCCAACGGAGACATCTGCAGAACAGAGAGGTAAGAGAAAGGAGGTGGTAGAGATTGTCACCTTGCAGTCAAGATCCACCCAAACCGGTTAACATGCTCTGCCAGGATATGGGAAATCAGTGTTCAAGTCTCTGTCCCACCCAGAAGGACTCGAACCTTTCTCGCTCTCCTGGAAGTGAACAAACATCAAGCTGCAGGCAATCAGAGGAGACAACATCTCAGATTTTTGTGCTGGCAGTGCTTCTACTTGAATGAAATGCATAAATATAGGAGCAAATGCCCATCTACACCAGCATCCTATCTCTACCAGCAAAATTTTGGGGATATCGCGTAAAAAACAGCAAGGACAGAATTACCTCCTTTTCCAACAGACCCAAGCAGATTCCCCAAATCCCCCACATAAGCACTTCCCAAGTCAAAGCCAAGCTGGTTAATAGCAACCGAAAGACCTAACGTCTCATCCTTTTTTGTCTTTAATTTCTACGTTCTTCCATCTCTGAAGGGGTATAATTGGAACAAGCACTGCAAACACAGGCCTCCCTCTTCAAAGAGCATCTAAACCACTGAGCTATGGTGTAGCTTTCCACCTAGCTTAGCGCATATTTCCTTTGTATTTTACACAGTGGAGAAGAGGGATAATGTCAACAATTGACATAGGGTATACTGGAATTAATCTATCTCTTGAAGGCTAGGAACTCTTCCAGGAGAAGAGCGATACACACTCAAATCATCCTGAGGACATAAAGGAGATGAAACGGGCCTCCCACACCCTGGGTGAATGCCAAGCTTTTCAGAAAAAAAGTTCCACTCTCCTCTGACCACATACTGTAAACCTATACTTTCAATTCCTTAGCTTTCGGAAGTATTTAAACAAAACCAGCCTTTTAATGTGCTGTTATTTCTATTTTGACTAAAACTACTCAGTGGCATTGACTGAATTTCGCAAAAACTTTAGACTGTCCTAGGACTCCATTTTTCAGTGAATGATTAATTAAAAGCAAAAAAACAAAACCAAAAAACCTCAAACCCAAGCGTTAGCTCATGTGGTATTTCAGTGTATGTGAACACAGCACTAAAAAGACAACAATAAGTTAAACAGATTTAGTCAGCTATCCAAAGAGGTGGGATGCAGGTGAAGACTTGTTAGTTCATATTCTACCCAAATAAATATTGCCATCATTAACAGTCTGAGGCTAATTCAATCAACAAAGTCATTAAGTATACAATCCCAATACAAGTATAGCTCAGTGGTAAATGTCCAAATGTGTAAATCAAAAGACTAGGATAAAGATGCRTATAGGWTAAGAATCTGGATGTATCTATTGATCTCAGATTCACTACTAACAGGATGCACTGAACAAACATTAGGGTGACAATTTGATAATTCCACAAGAAGAGGAGTCCCAATCCAAGAAATTTTCCTCCAGACCATTCACGTGCCTGGATGGATTCATCCCGTCTACAAGATGTCTAGCATGGGACTTCCAAAAATGCCCATGTTTAGAAGTCCATGAAAAGGAAGGGCTCGTTGCAAAGCATGCGCTTACCTAAGCCAAAGCAAGTGTTTACTGTGAAGTCAAAGCAGTTTCCTTGTACTGCACTGGACTGGGAAACCAGGAGTCAGAAATGTTAAGCTTCTAATTCTGCCACTAACACTGCGCATGACGCTTTCTGCCCACTTACCCATCTGTACAATGGCTATGCATCTGGCCTGGATGTGACTGGAACATGCTATGGCATATTTCATGTTTCTTAAGTGCTATGAAATCCTTCTGTGAGAGGTGCCAGATGAGCACACTTATTGTCACTACAAATAATTGCCAAATTCTGGTTTGCCATAAAAATCTAAGTACTAACTGTCAGAGACTTCTGAAGCATAACAGCCCGATTTGTTCTTTATTTGATTACTTGTGTTTGAGTAAAGCATGAAGAAATACCGTAAATGTACAAATAGGTTTAATCTAATTTGGAAGATGGATATTTGGAGAAGCCGTTACCATGAATAYGGCAGATATCAAAGTCTAGGACATTATTAAGAAAGAGTTGCTCCTCCAGAACAACATACAGCACTGAAGGAGAAAAGAACGGTGATTTTTTTTGCAGTTAAAGAGCCAGGTATTAAAGTCAGGTCCATGATTTAGTTTTGCCGCCTTCAGCGCATGTTCTAGGAAGAAGCATCTGGGCGTGAGCACCACCTCTGTCCCTGCAGGTCCTGGTACATCCTGCAGACCGAAGCTGTACACGGCACAGGGCATGACGCCAGCCCCACCGGCTGTAACCGTTACGCCAGCTCCGCAGGCACTTCTGTGCCAAGCTGACACACGTACAGCTCCCAGGCACAAAGGTGGCGCATCCCTGCCATCGACTGGCTGCAAAAACACCCGCCAGGCTGAGGGACGGCCAAGTCCAGACAAATCTGGCAAGTCTGCATAGACAGGGAGATCAAACACCTTGGAAGAGTCATTTGTTCATGCAGACGGCTTCACAGTCAGGTCTCAGTCCTTCCTCAAGACCCACGTGTTTACAATCCTTACAAGCAAGGCAGTCCCCTTGGAGAAGACGTCCAGGGAGTCATTAGCAGTCTTGTTATTTGCAAGAATAACACTTGCAAATGCTGACAATGAAATTACAAGTGCCATTCCTACCGCTGTGAATAAGGCTGCTGAGCTTTCTCTAGGCGGTATCGGGAAACCCAGTATTAATTGTCCCTTCATAACCTTGCTTCACATTGTGTTTAAAAAGGCTTTCCTTCAAGCGAGAACATTCACAAAGGGTCCCTGTTTCCAAGCCTCTCTAGATCTTTTTTAAAAGCTTGCTGCAGGAACATTTCAAAAGGAAACTTCTTAAAAGTTTAAAAGCTTAAAAGCTTCTAAAAGCTCCATCAGGCACTTCCAGACAGTGGGACATTTGCAGACACTGCTCGTTTTTTTTCTCTGTCAGACTTGCTTTTGGAAATCTATTTAACTGAATCTATTTAACTGAATTTGAACCTTCGTAAGAAATTTAATATCTTTACAGTCTATTTCCTTGGAAGGGAGCAAATCACCGATTAGGACCAGAGTTAAAACTCCAAAACATATATCCCATTATCCTCCTCCCCACCAGTAAGAGTGCTGCCACCAAATCAAATGCAACCGGTACATTCCAGCTGAACCCCGGGGTTTCTGCCATGGACTAGCAACCCACGTTATCAAAGCCTGCATCTGGAGGTCCCAGAATGTAGAAGAATATACACTCCTACCAAAATTAATCAGATTATACATGCTGTATCAGATATTGGCAACACAGACAAAAGTAAAGCAAAATCTTGTACAGCATCTCTGCTCCAGATCTGAAAATTGCCCTCATACCTGTTTATACCATATTTATGTACCTTGAGCCCTCCTATCCATCTGAAACTAAGAAATAATGTTCTCCTTTGATCCTAGGCAGGAGTTTACAGACACACCTCTTATGAATGTTGATGTAAATGAGATACCATTTCAGTTTCACTGAACAAGTTAATATAGTAGATGAATTTGGTCTTCCTCCTCTTTTCACTACTTCACACTTGCCTATCATCAGTCCCATTAGGATTATTCTTATTGTATCTGCACAGTTGCAAATTAAACAGTTTTCACGTTACAGAAGCTCCCACAACAGCTCTCACGCATCCTTACATGCTCTTGCACAAAAACTCTCAACTTAACTTACATCTTTTTCCAGATGTGTAGTTTGAGACTGAAAAGTTAAGTCCATTAAACACCTGAGAATTTACATGGTATCATAATAATTTCATATTACCCATGGCCTGTGCCTGCCCATGTTCTCTGCAGTTCACAGAAAGCTTACCAGCTGCACGCTCAGTCTCTTCTGCCTACTCTCCATCTACACTGGACATAACAACCATATGTTTATTAAAAACATTGCCCTAACACTCCTTTGCCCTGACAGCAATAGCAGCGTATTCCAGGGTTGATACGCTACTAAAAAGAGGAGACAAATATGGAGGAGAAAGGGTCTGTACACAGGGCAGCCCACTGTAATGAAGGGTCACCCATCCTGCAAAGGGAATTCTAGGGAGAAGCAGCAAGCTGAACCCTTAAATCTTTATCCTAACACACAAAAAGGAAAAAAAAAAATGCAAGCAAAACAGATATTCAGACAAAAGGGACAAGATGGAAACCTGTATTTCTTTCAAGTAAAAAGGAATATATATATATAAAAAAAAAATTTTTTTCATCTGTGTCAAACATTTAATTGCAACACATGAGAAATGGATTTACAGGGCACTTCTAAGTGCAGACGGTACTGCCTCAAGAACAGACCTCTGCAAACAGGGGAAAGTAAAGAAACGATGGGAGAGGCAAAGTCCATGTGGGAAGTGGATGTGCCAGGACTGAATCATAGATGGGACTGAAGAAAGCTGAGAAAAGAAAGAGAAGAGGAAAGTACAGAAAAAGTGAAAGCCTTCTAAAAAGAGAACGGGGACTCAGCAGCCAAGGAATTGGAAACCATTGCAAACAGCATCTCCGCTAATCATGAAATCAGTAACATGCAAAGAGACAAGCAAGCCACCCTTGGCCAAGAGGGGTGGAACGACAGTCCGGAGCAAGGCCAGGAGAAGGAGGAAACAAGGTGAGAGCTGTAGGTGGAGAGAGGATTATGTGGCAGCTTGAAGAGAAGGTTAAACTGCTTGAGCTTCAGGCAGCAAGAGATCAGGAGCCAATAAAGCAATTCAAGGTAGAGAAGATGATGTGACTGGAGCAACAAGAAAAGGTGACACCTATACTGTCAGGACAGTGTACAAGGCAGAGAAAGAAAAAACCCACAACACCAAGAACAGGGGAAGACAGAAAAAAAAAAAACACCAACAAAACACCACAACACCCAGCAGCCGCCCAGACTCCAGCAGTCGAGCTGAGAACTGTGGGAACATTTTCAGAGCCAGGATTGATGTTCCCAGATGAATCACTGGCGCTCAGAGAGCTCCTTTTGCTCGCTTCCTCTCCCCACCGCAGCCTCTCGCCCCCTTCCCGCCTTCTCCCGAGCTATCCTTAGCTCACCCCTGTACCACCTTCTCGGGGCTAAGAGACTGCAAGGGCACCCATCTTCTCCCCCATTCCTCCCTGAAGACTTCAGTTAGCACTACGGGAGCTCTCGCTGGCTTTGGCTGCATCTGATTTTTTTTCATGAGTCACCTTCCCCTCTGCAAGTGAGGGATAAACCCACGAGCAGAGACACAGGTAGGAGCCAGGCTGAAGCACACGTGGTCTTCTCAGTCGTCTCAAAGCAGCCCAGGAGGCTCCTTGCTCCTCACTAGGATCCTGGAAATTGTCCAGCCCTGGAAATTGTCCAGCATCCCCCCCAGATACCTCACGGAGGGTACTGGCAACTTCAGCACAAAAGAGATACTCTGGGAGGCAAGAGAAAGCAAAAACGGCCCAAACACACAGAGAAGCAACACGTGTTCCCTCCTCCATCATCTGCTCTGCCTACGCATTGCGCGCCGTCATAAGGATGCCACCAACAGCTAGCACAGGTTCATCAAGAGCCAAGACAACTTACAGTCAGAGCAGTTTTACACCTTCACCATACCAGCGTAGCAGGTCGCCCCACGCTACGGGGCAAGGGGAACAGGAGCTGACGTGTCTCGCCAGAGCGGCACAGGAGCCGCAGAGCTGGGGAGTCTCAGTGCAAACATGCACACATCAGGTCCCAAGTATTTCACCCCGCGCCACGGCCCCGCACCCACAGTTTCCAGTGCTTAATCACTGTGGATGGCTATCACGGAAATAAACACATATTCGCAAGCTATTCTTAGCGTTCACCGAAGAGGCGATTACCAAATTACCCAGTTACATAATCTCTTTTATATAATCAAATCACTATGATACTACATCTCCTTATGCAACACGGAGGGCGACTGCAGCCGGCTGAAGTAGCTCCTTCCCCAAAGAGAGCTGCACTGGCAGCACCATGGGCGGACGTGCCGGCTACCACAGGTGCACGGATGAGTGACAGCAAGAGCCGACTTGAGGTGACCAAGCTATTCAGAAGCAGCGATGTATAAACATCTGCCTTCGGCCCAGGGAAGACACAAGCATCTCTGCCCGCACTGCTCCAGAAGATGCACAGAGCAGAGATCACCGGCACCTCAAGCCGGTTGAGATGCCAAAGTCAAAGGCACCCAGTGCCCTCTGGGCAGCCTGACCCAGCCTTCGCTAGAAGAAAAGGGATGTCTCCATTGACTTTTAATGGGCTTTGGATGGGGCCCAGGATTAGGGCTTTAATAAAAACAGGAGGTCAAGATTACTACAGAATTAAAACAAGCTTAATCCAAATGCCCCTGGCTTTGCAGCATAGCCATGCCCACGGTTTCCATGCAGAGGGAAAGCCAGGTGAAGCTGCAACCAAGCAGGGCACCTCATGATGGGCATGCACAGGCGAGGAGCTGGCAGCATGGGTCAGCATAGCCACTCCGGGAAGTTTCACCCACTGGAAGATTTTGGGCATCCCCAATGCATCTCCTAGCGCATTTTCAGGATCTCATCTGATGCCTTCTAGAACACTGCGGACATCTACGCAGACAATTGCCAGCTACGGGGTGTAACGAGACCCAATTTACTAACGTTCACCCAGTGCTTTAATAAGCCAGCATCAAAAGCGTTACCTGCAGCAAGTGACAAGCACAATTTAAGTCCTGGATTTCAGAAAATACAACCTCTGAGATCTGCAGATCACCTGCAAATCCTGGGACACCTTTCCATTACCACTCTGCGAGTTCRGCATTACGCTCAGCTAGCTGCACGCTGCTGCCATTAAGGGAAAAACCCAAAACCATGAAGCCCCTCAACAACATGGCATTAACACTGCTAAAAAACCAAGTCCTAGTTCTGTAAATACCAAAGGAATGGAAGACAGAACAAAATAACACTTTGATCTCCATTCACCTCTTCTGAATGACACTCAAATCCAAAGGCATCTGCCTTAGCTTTTTCTCAGGGTTACACAACTGGTAGTATTTGGCCATTATTTGGCACTTACTACCTCCTCTGCTCCCTAGTTTCCCTAGAAATACAGGTCATCCCAAGCAATATGCAGGCAAACCCCCAGCCTTAGCGTGGCATGATACGCTTTACGCAGGGACACACGTGTACGAGAGACTACTATCGTCTCAGCTATAGAAAAAAAAAATGAAGCAGCTTAATGTTATCTTACACTGTCTCAAACTACAGGATGACCCAGTTCTGAAGAGGTTTAACCCAAACCCATACACTATTATTACTTCTGTATGACAGCTGGGAGATGCGAGTTACCTTAGTCAAAAAGCAAATCAGAGTTTTGCCGGTCCCTCATGCAGAACCCCACTGACACATGTTAGTGCCTGTTGCGACAGCACTGCTGACAGCTCGGGACCGGCAGGCGACCTCAGCACAATTGCTGCTCAAACCTTTGAAATTAGTGATTCTTGTTAGGGATATTTCTTTGGGATAGACAAGACAGCACTCAAGATAGGAGCAGCTCATGTCAGCCTTAAAAAGAAAAGCAAACCATGTAAAAGTAGATTTAAGACTTCTCACACAGCCCTCCTCCCCCCACCCTTTTTGTTTTAGGCTAGACAACTGGCTGACCATTTGAAAGCAGCGTTTTCAGAGAGGAAGGTTTCCTCCTCTGTTTTGGACTGAAATCCTGCCAAACTTAATGGCATTTGAACAAATGAAGGTGGACTTTGACACCAGACTTCCAGTACCAGGTTGAACTCACTGCTCCAAATCTGGTGGGGAAGTAGGGCCCTGAGCTGGAAACTCACACCGTAAGAGAGCCAGCAGTGAATTCCTGGCTCTCACTTACACCAGTATTGAGATAATTATCTGTAGTGATGAGCAATACATTTTTCCCCCGAGGAACAGAAATGAAAGAAAACACTTGCTTGACTCATCCTTGCCTGGTTCTTGCACCAAGAGCTGAAGCACGCTTACAGTCACCCGCCACAGCGAGAAGCGCCTGCACCGACTTTCTGCATTTACAGAGACATTGCGGGGAAAGCAGAAAGGAATTTGTCACGTTAACAGGTTTTCTATCCATTTCAGTAAAGAGATTTAATAAAATTGGGAGAAACGAAACACTGAGTTACACCTGGGCAATTCCCCAGGTAGAGACTGCTACATTGTCTGTTATCATACTGTCATGCCCAAATAGGAGTCACTGTGCAGTACAAGCACTTCAACATCAATCTGTTGTGTCGACACTAAAGGGATTGTACTAAAACCAGTGTGGTATAAACAACTAAACTTCTCTGGTTAGGCAAGGCGTGTCTCCTGTCCAGAAACAGAGAAACACAGACTCAGGCCAGGACACACAAGAGAGTTTCATTGGCCTACCTTCATCCATCAGGTGTGCAAAAAGACACAACTGTGCCAGCAAAAAAACAAGTTTGCAGCAACTTAAAACAAGCCTGCCTTTGCTACTACAGCCATTGGCTTTTTTTTTTTTTTTTTGCTAGTGTACATTCCCTGACAGGGCTCCTAATTTCTTGAAGACTAAGCCTTCTAGATCACAGGCACACTACCAGCTCTTAACCCCATGGTAGCACAAGTCTGTCACTGCAAGCTACACTGCTGCCAACACCACGCTAAGTAGAGTAGGTCTACAAAAGCATCACTCTCCCTTGGGTGGCAGTGCTGTTGAGCCCCACAAAGAAGATGCACATGTGCAACAAAATACTCCTCTCACATTAGTGTAAGGCTCTTGAAACACGTGCTGCCCATGGTCTTCGGTCTGCCATCAGTGAGACTCCTGCCACCCTCCTACATGCTCACATTCCTCTCGTATTAATTTCATTTCAGTGTTCTCCGGTTCTTCCTCCTCCAGACAGACTGGAATGCATGTAACTAGAAAGGCATAAAAATACATTAAATGTACTTGCCTTAACTTAGTGTATTGGAAAGGCAGATTTGTACAAGTATGGGCTGTGTACTTGGGGTCCATAATCCTCACCTCTAATTCCACCAGCGGAAGACCTGAGAAGGAAGGATCCACCCTCAAAACTACTGCCAGCTATTTAGTTGCATGATGCCCACAAACATCAGAGGTGAGAGACCAAGCCAACTGGCACACTGTCATTCCTACTCTGGCAGGAAAGGAACAAACTGCTTACAGAGGGCTCGAGTGCAGCCAGGGCTGGAGTCAGGGCACACTCCCACCGCTCTGCTTCAGCGCCCTACAAAAATGGCCGCTTTCCACTGTCATCAAACTTTGAACCTAAGGCGCAGATCACTTCATGGTCACTTCCAATGAAAGGGATGCAGCCAAGGTGGGGATTTTTTTTTCAGACCTTCAAACGAGAGACACAGAGGGAATGGCGCGCTGGAGGACTGCTGTTACCCACCAGCTGGACTCGAGGATGATGGTCCCTGCCACRCTGCAGCTAATGGTGGACCTTCCCTGGGGGTATGGTCTCCAGCCACAGCCCTCTCCCGCCCCACAATCAGGAAAGGCTGGGGAGGTCATTAGCTGTAGGTTGAGAACTTCTGCTCTGACGGACACTTGGCAAGTGATGTGGGAAAAGAACAGGACACCATCTGGAGAAGTTAGTCTTACCTCACAGCATCTTTCAGAGGAAAACAAGAAACAGATTTGGCTAGTTTTCCCTTCTAGCACTGCATGGAAAAGGTCTGTAGGATTTTCTTTGTTACAAATGCAGTATTGTCTGTCCTGTAACTCCTGTTAGGTGACATCTAACATACTGAAACAAGCGTGCTACCAAAACGGGCAGTCCCACCCCAAGCCATACATTCCCTCTCCTCCCTTGCAGCAAGTTTCATGATGCTACCACTGCACAAACCTCTGCTGAACCAATGGAAAACTATTCCCTCTCAATTTTTTCCCCATCCTCTTTTTGGTGGCTTAGTCTTCCATAGCGTCAGTGGGCTGATCTGATTCTTCCACAGCCCCATGGTCACTAGACCTGCAGGAGCACACAGCCAGCAAAACGAGGGGTTAGGGACCACCCTTGCCAGCAACAGCCCACCCCTGCATTGGATCAGATACAGATTAGAAACCACTTCTTGCTAATTCCTCTCCTTCTAAAAATCTACCAGACTAAAAGCTGAGTCATTGAGAAAGAGGAAGAGATTTTTAGTTGAGTTATTTAAAACATAGGTTAACACCTATTTAGCGTGAAGCCGAAGACACTCTTAAGAAAGACATTTTTAACTCAGCAGTGAAAACTTTTCCACTTAATATGTGAGAAACCTGTCAAGATACATTGTTCTTAAAAAGAAAAAAAAGAAAAGAGAAAGCATTTGACAAACCCAGACTCCACTCTCATCTTCCCTCGAAATACCTGGCACGTATTTCATCTCATGTATTACCTTACTGATGTCAGGAAAGTGATAATATCCGCTATTTAAGATCTTATCTTTCCCTTGTCTTGGAAGTGCTGTTTCACACCCATGATCCCAGGCTGTGTCCCCAGCCTTCAGAGAGACTTAAGATTCGTTGCCCAAAAGGCACTATTCGAGCAAAGAAAAAAAAGATCGTTTTAGAAAGGCTTTGCCTCTTGCTAGTCAGAAGAAAGTTTGTATTTGCCATAATAAACCCTAACAGGATTTCAACAAAGCCTTCAGCAAAACATAAAAACTGTGGAAACAGCTGCATTGCTGAGGATACAACGCAATGCAGCATCTTCAAAAATTGGGCTTAAAAATTCAGAGATGCTACCTTTCTGTAATTTTTTTTTTTTTATTTATATGGATTTTACTTTATATCACAACAGATTTGAAGTACATCGGCAGCCACCTTGTCTCAGCAAGAAATAAGAAATTTTAATTTAAAATTCTGTAGCATAAGCTCGGGCATTAATCTGTTCCTGCCTGCAAACTCAGCCTACACAGATGAGCAGAGCAAACCTGTATGTGGGCACGCTCATTCCAGTCTTCCTAAGCCTTTTCCTAGTGGAATAAACCAAAACAAATTTGCATTAAACCAAAGAGAGTTTCCATTGCGTCTTTTATCACTGATTTTAGCTAAATCCATTTTCAAAGAGCAGCTGAAGTCTAAAGGCTTGCTTTGGTCAAGTTTAACACATCCTTCCAGACACCTGCATTAGCTGAGCGGGAAGTACCGAGATAAAAGAGAGTCAGAGGACTTCCCTTTTATAGAGAAAGCGTAACGGAAGGTGCTAAACATTTTTGATTGCTGTAAAAATTCTAAACAGGTTTTATAGATGCTTTTTCTGATGAAAAAAAAAAAAACCCAAGCCCAAAAAAACCCACTGCATAGCTATTTGCACCTCCCCTTAGAGGATGCAAATGGCACTCTGCCGCCGTTGCCTTCCTGTGGCGAACACAAAACCGTCTCCTCCTCAGCAGGAGCAAAGTGAGAAAAGTGTGCAAGCTCAGTCCTCCTGCCTGGAAATCACAGCCCATCTCGCTGCTGTCAAGAGGCAGGGAAGACTGGCCAGGTGGATCCCCAAACTATAAATCATAAGTAAGCTCTTTCCTGCCTTCACTCAACAATGCAATAGCTGCTTTCCAACCAGCTGCAAGAGGGTAAGAAAAAAACCCATTTGTTTAAGCTGCTAAGCCCCTACATAACTAAAATTAACAAGCAGGAGAAAGTTAGTGGACACATCTACACTAACAACTCCCTTGCAGAATTTTTGGGATAGACTTTTCCCCATCAGTTTGGACAGGATTATTCCTCCCACCACCCATTGACACAATGCCCACAAGAGTTAAAACATCAATAGGACAGTATCAGTGGGCTTCCACAGAGAGGGACATCATAGAGACAACCACCCCGGTGTGCATGCACATTCGTACATTCAAGGGTACATACATTCCTGTAATTTGTACATAAAGGAAACCCTGACAGTTAATGGATAGAAAGAAGTATCAGAAACTGGGCGGGGAGGGGGGGTCGCCATAATCCTCACAACTTCTAGAACTCTACCTGTGCCTACTATGATTAAAATGTTGCCCATCTTAATGTGCTTGTACATGGGTAAAAAACAAACCAAAACAAGAAAACCTCTTCAGGTTTGAAGAGATTTTAGGACAGAGATTTTAGGTTTATCTTATTTGCTAAAATCTGTCCTGTTGAAGTCCACTTACAAAAATAATACTAAAAAGTTCTACATAGCAGTTACCCAAGTGGGAAGCAGTTAGCCAACTTTGCTTTTATTTAAATAATCTTGTATGACAGACTGTCAGGAGTGTTTGAATTTTATTTCAAGATAACACATTGTGCTGTTCATATGACATGTCCATTCTTTCGTTCTTTTAAAAAAGGCATTTGACTCTTTTTGTAGTATCTTTCATCTGACAAATTAACAAGAGGACTACACTGATCATTTTTTTCCAACCATCCAATTATCAGTATTTCTATCAGCATCCATATCATAACTTTCAGTAATGAGAAACTGAGTGTGTAGAAATATCAATGCCAGTATTTCCAAAAGTGATGATCTAAATTTTGTATAGTCATGTGGAAACCTTCGTGGTGGGATTCTCACCCACATCTCACACCGCCTACAGCGACTTACCACAGGCCTCAGCTTACTTTAATACAGAGCACTAAAAAGCTCGACTTAAATATTCAGGCAGTTGCATTAGCTCCTAGGTCCCTCTGGACACACCATATGGGCCAACCAGAAGCTTAGGCACCTAAAATTATTCGACAGTTTTGAAAGCTGAAGCTATCCAGCAAGCTACTCAGCAGGAGTAACAACAAAACACCTTCTTTATTACCACTGCAGCACAGGCAGGGTCCTCTACCAGGCTTAAACAGCTCTGCTCAGCACCCCCATCCTTGAGTTGAGCCCCCCCATCCTTGAGTTGAGCTTCAGCCACCCAGCTCTCCACCCAGCACTTCTGCAGCTTGCAGGAGAGAAAGCAAGTGCTCAGTCTGAGAAGTAAGCCACACCAAGATACTCCGGTGCCCTCATTCAGGCTGAAAATAAGCTTGCTTCATCGTCAAGGAGGTGGGGTGGGGGGCTGCTTGTTTAGTTTTATTTTTTCCCCATCCCAAAGACAATGCTATTCATTAAAGTCACATTTAAGCTCGGATGGCCAAAGACCTTGGGATGTCTGATGAAATAAAAGCAGAAAATCTTGATATATACCCCAAACAGACATCACTTTAAGGACCTTCTCAAAGCTTTTCATAAAACTGAGAGCCATCTACTCATACAAAACTGAGACAAAATGCAGTTCTGTCAGTGGAACCACGAGATGTGCTAGCGAGCGAGACCACTGGCTATTCGTGAATGTTGAAATCACATACCCCAGCACTACGGGTCTACCAGACATCGAGGCTCCTGGTGAAAAAGGGCGTTTCAGGCAACTGCGGTTAATAACACACTGCTACCTCCAAAGGTAGCCAAATTAATTTGGAAAGGACGGATGAAGATACAACAGTGTTCATTTCTTCCTGCAAGAATCAAAATTACCTGTCAAGTTATCCACCTTAAAAGTTYCCCATTTTAGCTTACGTGTTAAACTGTTCAATGATGACTAAGTTGTGAGCAAAACTCATGGCATCTTTGGCTTTTCTCCCTTAACAGCAAGGCCTTCTCAGAGCAGAGTTTCCTGGGTCCTGGGGTTGGAGATTCTTCTTCCATCACAGGAGGAAAATAAAGAAAGTCTTTGTGGTTATGGTGGAAAACCCTTGTCAAAGAAGAAAAGTCAGAATTAATCCCCCTTTCCTACCACCACAGTGCTCTGGGCATTTCTGTAATTAGCATATCTCAAGCTCTTCTAGAGAAAGGACTGGCGTCCTAGCATCGAGAGCCAGCAATTTCTTAAGTGCAAATCCTGCTTCGATAGTGATGCCTTCAGTACCTTCCCCTGCCCCTCAGTCCCTCTTTTACATCTTCTGCCTTTACATCAGGAACAGCAAACCACCACTTCCCCATGGGAGCGCAGCACAGCCAGTTACTGACTGGACTTCAACCTCAGAGCCACAAAGAAGCATTCCCCGCATCCAAACTCACACCCACCTTGAATTTGATGTATGTTTACTTGTGAAGAAGTTTATATCCTTTCATCCATATAACCAGAAATAGCGCTTTCAAATGCACACAGACAGAAAATACAAGAACATCTTGCAACAAGTATTTTGGGTAATTTAAGCAAGGAGAACTTTAAACATCAGTAAACTACTGCAAATTGCTCTGAAGGGCCGAATGGCTTTCCCCCCCCCACCCATTATTTGGATAACAGTCAAAGCCTTTTGCAAAATGCTGAATGAAAAATATATTCCTCAGCTCACACTGTGTTAAATATTAACCAAGATCATGTCAAAGCTGCAAATAGATTTAAAAAATTTGTAACAATGCTATTTCAGATAACAGCCAGTATGGAAGTTAGTGCAGAAGACAGCAAAAGTTTCAAATACCAAATACCTTCTAAACAACCAGCTGTCTCCGATTCAGTTATTTAAACCTCCAGCGTTTTGTTTCTGGGCCTTTTTTTCCCCCCGTAGAGTACAACTTAAAACAATTTGTAATACTTCTTATTTACATAGCATCTCATTTAAAAAGGTATCCTAAGCACTTCCAAAAAAAGAAAAAAAAAAATCCACAAAACCAGATGGCAAAACAAACATTCTAGATTAAAAGAAAAAGGAAAAAAACCACCACCATTAAAACCAGTATAAAAGCTTAAATAACAGCAACATGGGCTACATCCAAAGAGGATTTATGCAAATTACTTTTTTCAGGCACGCAGGATCTTTTTCAGCGGAATAGAGTTAGAGAGCAGAGACATCTAATCAAACAGATCCCGGAGGGGCGAAGCCTTTCACACTCTCAGATGAACAAACTCCCTCTGGGAAATGCCAGTGCCTGTTTCATTTAATCGACATTTTGCCATTTGTGCTTTCTGAAGAGCTTCTGCAGAGTCAAGGAGCAATCGCAGGCCAGGCTCTGGGCCAGGTTTACAGCCGGGGTAATGAGACGCAGCCCAATTAACTTGAAAAGAGTTACATTTATTTACATTAAATGGTGATTTTAATCTGAGTGTTTTAATGGGATGATGCTGGATGACATAGTGGGCAACATACCAGAAATCGTTCATCTACGTAGGTGGCATAAACATGTAGTAAACATCATTTTCACGAATTATATCCATTACTGAAAACAATAATTACACAGCCAGCACTCTGCTTTCAATGTATGGGTTTGGTGGTATGTTGTTTTTTTAAAAAAATAATTCATTTTCTGTCTAAACTGCTCCATCACAGAGACAACACAGCTCTCCGCCCCTCCGACACCTTCAGCTAGACTGCCTTTGAGCTTTATAAAACGTAAAGACGTACCTAAGACAAGCCCATGGGCGTTTCTGAAGTCACCCCAGCACGCTGCCACTGCACGTGTCCTGGCGATGACTCGAGCGCGGTGGCAAACCCGCCGCCGCGAGCTGCACATGGCAGCGTGCCCGCCATGAACCTGTCCCAGGGTGGTTACCAATGCCCCCCAGCCTGCCCCCAACCCAACCCCAAGGTTGAACCGAAGACCACGAGAGAGCTTGCTGCCAGAAAACATATATGGATCTGCCAGGTAAAAAAGGAGCTGGTTTCCCAGCCCCATGACATAACTGCGTGGCACAAATCCCCCCTCCAACTAATGTAAGCTCCTAATTTTTTTGTTTGTTTGTTTGTTGTAACTACTAAAGCTGCGCTACCAAGGCTTTCCGAGAAGTTTAGCCATGCTGCTCAGTGCCGCTACAGCTCCTCCTGAGCTGATGCTGCTGCGCCTCTATCTCACAATGTACATTTTGTTCACGACAGGATACATAAAATAAAAATAAAAGATGCACCTTCCATTTAACCCTTACTGAAAGGCGCAGGTTTCATGTCCCTTGGAGAGCCAGCCAGCCCATTAGGAAGAGACAGCTTCCAACAGCTTGTGCCCCTGCCTACAGGTCCCAGCCAGGTCTGCTCCAGCACACCACAGATCAATCTTTTTCTGGTCCCGCAATAAAACATTAAAAAGAAAGCAAGCCAGGTCGCCCGGCAGCCTCCTAAGGCAGCAGAGCCGGGCTTCGCCCAGCCCGGCCCCGCACCGCCGCTCCCACGCACTCTTGACCGCGCACTGCCCCAGAGCTTGTGGAGCCAAGCCCGTCCCGGCAAGGACATTAACCCCCAAATAAATAGTGTACACCACCTCCCACACCCCACCCCGGCTGGGTATGGGCTGCCAGCTTCCCCTCCGCTGGCCGCGCAGCTCCAGGTCGCGACTGATAGCAGATACCCCCGCCGACCTCCCGGGGTGAACCAGCCGCCCCGGGCCGTCGGAGCCGCCGCAGGCAAGCAGAGCAGCGCTCCCCACCCCCGGCCCACCTCACCTCCCACAGCAGCGACAGCAGCAGAGCGACCCCGGGCTGGAAGCGGTTCATCTCCTCCTCCTCCTCCTCCTCCTCCTCCTCCCGCGGCGGCGGCGGGTTCGCCCCTGCCGGCTCAGGCGCGCACGGGCGCTGTCAGCGGCGCCATCCCCGGGGGCGGCGGGGGGAACACGGACACAGGCACGGAGAGACAGCGAGCAGGGCGGGCTGACAGGCAGCCCGGGGGAAGGGGCGGCGAGAAGCCCGCGCTGGGGGCAGAGGGACGAGGCGGGGTAAAGCAGCGGCAGCGGCGGGGCGGAGACGGAGGCGGGGAAGCCCCGCAGCAGGGCGAGGGCGGGCTGACCCGCCGATCCCCTCAGCAGCGGCGGCGCCGGAGCCGGGCGGCCAGCGCCGCGGCGAGGCGAGGCGAGACGAAGGGCAGCKCGGTGCTCGGGCGGGCGGCACAAAGAGGCCGGGCGCCGCCGAGGCTGAGGGCGGGGAGAGGAGAGGCCCGCCCCGGCACCGCCCCGCGCCGCTGCCCGGCCGGGAGGAGGCGGCGGTGGCGGCGGGAAGGGGTGGGGGGAGCAGGCGGACCGCCCCCCTCCCCTGCCCCGAGGGGCGAGTAACGGCCTCCGTATCGGCCCCGCGCGGTCCGCGGGGCGCCCGTGATGGGGACCCCCCCCCCTCCACGGGAGAGCGACCCCCCGCGCCGGCCGCGCTGACCTGCCCTGGCCCCACAGACCGGCGGCCTGTCCCGGGAGGGGTTGTGCGGGGTCCCCGGGGGGAAGTGACCAGCYGGTCGGGGTGTCTCAGGTGCCGGCCCCGAGAAGGAGGAGTGGGCCCATGTGAGCCTCGTGAAGTTCAACAAGGCCAAGTGCAGGTGGAGGGATATGATCCTCCCCTTCTGCTCCACTCGTGAGACCCCACCTGAGTGCTGCGTCCAGCTTCGGGGTCCCCCACAGAAGGCTGACGTGGACCTGTTAGAGCAGGTCCAGAGGAGGGCCACGAAAACGGTCAGAGGGCTGGAACACCTCTCCTATGAGGAGAGGCTGAGAGAGTTGGGGTTGTTCAGCCTGGAGAAGAGAAGGCTTCGGGGAGGCCTTATTGCAGCCTTTCAAATACTTAAAAGGGGGCTTATAAGAAAGATGGAGAGAGACTTTTTACCTGTAGTGACAGGACAAGGGGCAATGGTTTTAAACTGAGAGTAGATTTAGATTGGACATAAGAAGGAAATTTTTTACAATGAGGGTGATGAAACACTGGAACAGGTTGCCCAGAGAAGCTGTGGATGCCCCATCCCTGGACGTGTTCAAGGTCAGGTTGGTCGGGGCTTTCAGCAACCTGGTCTAGTGGAAGGTGTCCCTGCCCATGGCAGGGGTGTTGGACAGGATGATCTTTGAAGGACCCTTCCAACCCAAACCATTCTGTGGTTCTGTGATTCTATGACAGCGCTGCCTCCGTCAGCCTTGTGGGTGAGCAGAGGAGCTGCGTCGGTGGGCTTAGCCCCCCCTGTCTACACGGTGCACGTTTGGCACTTCAGAGGAGAGGCTGTGCTGCTGCCCTGGTCCTTCCTTTCCTCAGAGTGCTTAGTAACAGCCCTGGGTCATCTTCTTATAAAGGTCTCAGGACTAGTCCTAGACCAGAGTGGCGGTGCTTGCCAACTCCAGCAGTGACCCCCATGACAGGTGGCCCTGAGTGTTTCCATCACCACCACCTTGTCCTGGTGCTTTGAGCCTCCTTTTCCAAGCCCTTTCCACTCTTACCACAGCTGGACACGGCACTGTGTTCGGTGGGAGGGAGGCACAGCTGTTCTTTAAGTTTAGGAGGGACCAGAGTTTACCAAGGTCTCCTGCCCTTGCTTTATAGGAGAGCTAGCTACTTAGTCCTCAGGAGAATATCAAAATAAATAAGGGGGGGGAACTCTCTTACCTTCTCCTGTTTCCCTCTGAATGACAGACCTTTCCCAGCAGCATTTCTGAAGGAGGTGTACCCTCCCACCTTCCTTTTGTGGACTGCCTATTTAAAAAAGATTAGCACATCCTTGCAACACACAACTCCTCGTTCAGCACTTCCCTGTTGTCATAGTCTTCAAGGAAGAAACTTGCCGTCTCCTGATGCCAAGTTGCCCAGCGAAATGTCATCAGGTGGTTATTATTTCCATCCAGTGAACGTTGGGGGAGTTTAGGAGTGGCTTCCAGCCAGCACCATTAATCATACATCCTCTCAGGCCCAGGCCATACGCTCTATGTGAGAAGTGACTGTAAACTTTAACAAATTCCCGCACACTGTGTGACCTTGTGTACTCAGAGGTAGCCTGTACAAGTCCTTCCTGAATGGCCACTGATGTTGATACCTCTTTTTGTCTCTATTTGATGCCAACCAAGCTGAAGCTGTGAGGTGCGTTTTTCAGATGAATGCTCACATCTCTAACTGAATTTGCTAGAAGATGCTTAAGAAGATGTCACAGCCATCACTTTGTCCAACAGTGAAGACTGAATGAGGCAACTATACGCACAAGTCTCTATATATAGTCCGAGTTGAAAAGTCACACTTTCTTACATCTGGGGTATAGAGAAAGACACATTGTACACTGAGTATCATCTAAGAGAGAGCAGCTCATGTTGTCTCAACATACAAAGTCAGTAATCCCTTCAAAAAGGCTCCAATTCGTAGAAGTTTGAAAAAGACAGTTTTCAGAGCCTGATGTATGGCTTTAACACTAAACTCTCTTCCCATCCCTAATTTCTGTATGGCATGACCTAGGAGACAGCATTTTGGAGGCACACTGAGACATGATGACTCTTCATGGAGAAGCCAAACAGCCTGACCTGTTTAGGGACTCCAAATGAATCTGAATGTCAGTGCTGAGCACGAGTGCTCCATGCCACTGCTGTATTTCCTGGCAGGGGTGCTCTGGCAGCCCAGAGAGGGGCAGAAACCCTGATAGCACAAATTCTGGGAGGACCAAGAAAGGACTAAGGCATAAAGAAAAGGTAGGAGAGGAATCTGGAGTCTTGCAACCTAAGACATTACCACCCTTGAAGGCCAACGCTGCCTGCACTTTCAGCTGATGGCCCACTATCAAATATGCATAGGCAAGAGCCAGCTATCAGATACATTTCAGTTAATTATTAACACATACATCACTACTAAGTTTAGGTTGAGAACCAAGAAAGCATTAGATTTTTTTTTTCCTCAAAAAAAGGTGGCTTCAGCTGGGGCAAGAAAGGGGGAGGAAAAAAACCCCCAGCATTAATGCTGTTTTTTTTCCAATAGGCAGATTAGCAAGAGTGAGATGGAGGCAGTGGGCTGGAGGAAGAGGAAGCCGCACAGTCTGGAAGCATATGCTTCCCAGTGCATGGTTTATTATCCAGCCTAGATAAGGGTATGGATATCCTATGCTATAAAAATTCTTTCCAGGCCAAGAGATAAGCTGAAAAAGGAAAACCAGCCCCTGACCCAGGAATAAACAGTTTCAGATTTCATTTCAGTCATATCTCGGCTCCCTTAAGTGATATCTTCTTTCATTTCCACCTAGCTTCAAGGAACCATCTTCATCCCCAGGGAAAGCCCATTAGCTTTAATGGAGTTAGAGTACAAATGAACTTAGCCCAGCATGTGGCATTTGCTCAGCAAAAGTGCAAGTTGCAGCAGAGCCCCTTAGAGCTTGTCTAGGCGATAAATGAACACTTTCTATCCACTGCGCTGCAGCTCATCGGCGAGGCTTGCAGGGTGCACGCACTATGCCGGTTTGACACAACAGTGAAATGAGATAAGGCTTTTGTTGGAGGCAAAGTCCCTAGGTGAAAAACCAACCCCTTCCTTCACGTCCTGATTCCAGTCTTTCTTCATATACAGTGTTCAGAGAGCTTAACACTCCAGAGAACCCAGAACCTGCGCACAGAAACAAATACATATTAAAAAAAAAAAAAAAAAAAAGTTCCAGGAGCAGTAGCATTAATGAAGCTTTATTTTAGCTGATTGAGGCTTGCACTGCAGCTGGAATATTCACAATATCCCTCCCCTCTGTGGATTCATAGCTGTTCCTCAATAATATTGCCATCGTTCTCTCAGTGGAGGTGTTAATATTAACATATTCCTTTTACTCAGCCATGTCTATTTCCTGAAATGTAAAAGCATGTATTATTTTTGAGACTGCCACTCCTCTACCAATTTTTTTTTCAAATTGAATAACAGGTACAACAATTCCTAGGGTGGACTCACAGTACATATACATGAGTGTATCTTGTAGGCCTTATTTCTTTTGAACCCAGACTGGTGAATATTTTTAAAGAATGTGGTGCTTATAAACTGCTTTTTATTGAGCGTTTTCTTGTTTATGTTGAAACAGTTGTGTCTAATACCATTGGGAAATACTCGATTCCACACAGGCTGTGTGTGAGGCAGGTAACAACTTTATTATAAACAAACAAATACAGTATTCTCATCTGCTTCTCTGCATGAACTGTAAATAATTATTTACATTCACTATTTTGTATTTATTAAAGTATGCCACTACCTCCTTCGCATGTGCTATTACAAATTAGTCAAATTCTTGTTTGTTTTCCAAACTCTRTATTTTAAGTGTAGGATCACCTCAAATACAGATTCTTTTTTTATAATTATGTAAATGGCGATAGCCTTTGTCAGTAAGTAAAAGAAAGCCCTTTTAAATTACATAGAATATTCAGTAAATGTCTCAGCCTTCCAAAATCATCACTGATATCTGTTGAGAAACTACATTAGCATTATTCATTTAAAAACAGGTAGAAAAAATATTAATGAATGCAGCAATAGCCAGCCAAGACAAACATAATGTCATATTTCTGCAGCTTCCGTATCTTGTTCAAAGCACTTTGTTTATCTATACTGTGTTTTTTTGAAGATCCTATACCTCTTAAGACATGTGGGACATTTTCTGAAAAACCATGACCATGTTTTCTAACTCTCTAGCAGTTTACACAAAGGTGTGTTCTCTTGGCAGAATAATAATTAAATAATAATCCAACTTCCCAGAATAAAGACTAATTTTTTTCATCACTTGCACCAATAACTACCCATCGTGGCTGACTTTAAATGCAACTTTAAAGGAAATCTGACTCAGGACTTGCTTAAGTTTTAAGAACCTACTCCAAATTCAGTAGCATATTACTCCCCAGTGCCTCCATCTTCAATAATTATATCTTCAGTAAGAGTCTGTGGATCTTCAGAGAGATAATCCAGACATAGTAGCCCTCCTTCAAATGGTAATGTTAATACTTATACCTCCCACAACTTAATTCTTGTATGGAGGATATTATTGAGCTGAGCGGCACCAGTCAAAAAAAACGTACCTGCTTTGTATTTTAGTGTTCCAATACATCCAGATATTAATTTTTTTAATCTTCATTAATATCTGCAAAGTGCATGAAAAGTTCAGTTTTCCATAACTACTGCCATTAAATAAAAGTCACTGAACTGAAACAGAGTGACTGCTTAGTGGATTGCACTCTGAGAGCTCCAAACAAGAGTCCATTGTAGTCGTAGTCACTATATACTACCATACTGGAAATCCGTGGCCACTTCAGACACCACCTCCAAGAAAATACAACATATTTAACAGATACGCTAAGAAATGAAGGGTGGAGTGATTATCTATAAGCCACCCTGTCTGGGCTCCCAAAGAACAGCCCTGCTGCTCACACTCTGTGACTTTCAGGCTTTCTTGGTGCAGTCAGATATTTGTCCATCATATTAAACAAATAATTCTATAGCAAACAGTATTTTGAGAAGCAGCAAGTACAAGATAAGCATTAGTATTCCAAAAGACAAAGCTTATTGATTAAACATACTACCCAATGCAACCAGAATAGCCGTGTCAATCAGATCAAATGCTTTTTTGTTCAGTTTTCTCAATCAAGAATGAAGTTTTATCCCCTCAGCAAAGATACTAATGCTTTGTGTTAGAGAACTCAGGAGCTCAGAGGGATTATTTTTTTCCTGCAAGATGGATCATTTGTAAATGCAAACTCTTTGTTTGCAGTCCACGGTGAAAGGTCAAATGTTGGCTTGGTGGAAGGATTAAGGAAGGTTAAGTTCATTCAGAGTACTGTTATAGGACCAAAGCTCAGCGCCAAAGAAACATTTAGGCTCTGAATTCCTATTTGGCCTCCTATTATTGATTTCAATGGATATTTAGAAGTCTAAACACACGCTGTTGGAGCTAGATGTAGTCTGCACTGCCTCAGACCTGAGCACGGTAAGCATGAAACGCTGTCAAATTAGAGCGGTAACTTTCCAAGCTGCCTTCAAATGGTTTGTAAGGAGACAGAAGGAAAAGGTCTTCTGGGCAGATGATCACATCTGCCAGGGGAGGAGGACAGGGCTGAATTGCATCTGTAAAAGACAGGGAGATCAGATGAAACAGCCTAACTTTGGCCAGACAGAACCAGGGTCAGAAAATGAGTAAGATTTTTGTCAGAAGGGTCTGGAAGCCACGAGAGGATGAGGAGACAGAGCAAGGTGGGACTCTGAGGACAAAAGGCATGGCACAACAGAGCACGGTGGACATAAGCAGTATGGTGGAAATGAACTGAAACAGAGATTCCTAGTGGTGATACGTGTACCGCTGATGGCCTGCAAGCTGTGGAGTGGTAGCGACGTGGGGCAGATAAATGCAGTTTGCATCCTCCCTTGGGAAAGTGAGAGCCTGCGGTACGGAGGCAGGGTGGGGGATGAAGAGGTGGTAGTGCTTCTCCCCTTATGGCCAAGCACAGAACCAACAGCTGCTGTCTGCCATCACTGAGGTTGAGTAATCTGGCTGTAATTTATATATAAATATGTAATATACCAAACCACTTTTTGTTCCAGAGTCTTTATTAAGCGGTACGGTAAACTGCAAATGGAAAAAAGGATGCTCTGGCTGAATGTCTATGCATCCCTGTCAGTGCTTGCTTGCTCTCTGTTTTGCTCACCACTAATTTCTTCTGTAGAGCAGCCACTTGACTTAAAAACATGGTTATTCTCCCTAAGTGTTAAAAGAAAAGGGACGAGG
Source organism: Phoebastria nigripes (assembly GCA_035582835.1). Classification (NCBI taxonomy): domain Eukaryota; kingdom Metazoa; phylum Chordata; class Aves; order Procellariiformes; family Diomedeidae; genus Phoebastria; species Phoebastria nigripes. The sequence continues at coordinate 828,396 of JAYKAV010001643.1, forward strand.
AGAGGAAAGGGATGTTGGCGGAGACTAAGAACTAGAACTGATCATTGTCAGGAGTATGTCGTGTATCCAGACACTGTCAGTGAGCTCTCTTAGCACTCTGGAGAAGATGCCTGGGGAATGCAATTCCAAGCACATGGTGGCATAATGGAAATGCAAAGCCATCCCCTGTGGCCTGTGATGACGAGCCTCCTGGAATGAAATAGTCTGAAGCACTTTATTTTTGCTTTGTTTTATCTCATCTTCCTGTCTGTGCTGTGAACAATCTCTCAACCATTACAGCATCCTCCTAGCCAGAGAATAAAAAGCTCTACCAGGTCATTGGTTACACTCTGGAATAATGAGACCTTGGTGATCCAATTCTTCTCATACCAATGTAAATTAGGATTAATTCCACTGACGAATATAAAACCAGTGCAAGTGGAGAATCAGGTTTTAGATTTCAGCTTTAAGTCAAACAAAAAGATGAAGTAAGTTGCCTAATAGGGGTTTTCCTTCTTTGTTTAAAGTAGTAACCATTTCCTGGTTTTTTTTTCCTCCGGTGTAAATTTATCTGTAGCACGCTGAGAATTTCTCCACTGCTATAGCCTGGATATTTCAATGTGAGAAATAACATCCTATTAAGTAAAGATGGAAAAAATGCATCAATTGTCTGGGAACTACAGGCAGTGTGTTTATTAACTAATGTCCCCCCAGCAATCTCAATTTTCTCATATTGTAATGAGATGGGAAGAGGATTAAACTGTTGCTGGACTGAAAAAAAATCAACACTAGATGTATTCTAGAAATCACAAGGGATAAAATGCAACTGATGTCAAAATGACAAGAAATCATAACAATACTAATGGGGCATCTGATCTGTAAAACAAACCATTTTCAATAACGGAAAATATGTAGGGCTGTTAAAAGAACTGTGCAGTGATGCTGTTCACTCGGTCTATTGTAGCAGCCTTAGAAAGCCTCATGGGGTCCATTATGCAAAGGAAGATTATTTAACCTTTAATCAAGCTTCTTGGAGATGTGCTATCTCTGTCTACATTCACACACACACACAACACTGTTAGTCAGGGAATATTTGCCTTAATAGTGCCCCCAGTGGCATCTCCATCCACCTATTCTCCTATGTTTTACTACTACTACCACCACCAACACTACCAGGGTTGCATGCAAAACCAAAAGAGGGGATCAAGCATATCTCCTGGCTTCCTGAAAATTCAACAGGGATTAAACAGAGAACAGAAGGTCAGTGGTGATAGATTAATAACCTTTCCTTCTCACTTGAGTGACAGTCTGCAAGTGTGCCCAGTGAGTGACCCCAAGCCCTTCAATAATACAAAGCCTACTTAGCAGCCAAGGTTGTGAAGCAGTCTTGATGACGTAGCTTAGATAAAAATACAGGGCAGGCTGATCTGCAAAGCTGGCTGGCATAGACAGCATGAGGTATAGCAGAGGTACAACTCACGTTTAAACTCTGGAGAGGGTTGTCCACCATACAGTCATGTGAGGTAATGAACTGTCAGGCAAGGAAATTTCAGGAGAGATAACGAGTCAAGGAAGGCAAATGGTGAATACAGGAGGTCAGATGTAGGTTTTGTCCCTTGGGCAGGGTTTCCAAACACTTGTCTCAGAGTTAAGTTTCATAGCGCTAAACCACTCAAGCACAAAATGCAACATTGACATGAGTGCTGGCATCTGGATAGCTTTTGCTGTCTAAATGGATCCTGAGAGGCTGTGGACAAGAAAGCTTTAGGTTTGCTGGAATATGAACAGTGAGGTGATTTCTATCTCAAGAGTGAGGAAAGAAGCCCAATGGATTGTAGACTGAATAGGTGTAAGATCTCTTCAGTGAAGATACTAGATAGTGGGGGGGTTTCACCCTTAAAAGGAATATCTCCAACCATCTGCTATAACTTCTTTTCTCCCTGGTAATAGTGCAAAAGCGAGCGTTCATGCAGGCACTGAAGCATGTAAGGCCCTSTGTGAGGAAACTACCTTGATTTTCTTTAAGTGTGCATACTGCTTATCACATAAATCAAGCTAACTCCTTCAGCTGAGGAGTATCAGTTCACTAACTCAAGATGCATTCTGGCAGTCCGGTTCACTGTGTAAATCTTAATGTAAGGACTTAGTAAACAGTAAAGTCTGTTGAAGTCAGTGATTTATTATTCGCTTGGCCTTAACAAGCTGCTAATGCTATTCAGTGCGGACAAACATCTCACACCTACCTAAACTCCACTACAGCGTTTATTATCCGAGACGCTCCTTCCTGCCTGTTCTGAACACTGCAGTGTGCCGTGCATTGTTAAATAACTTTCAAGCAGCTCTATTTTCAACTATACTAGATTTTCACCAGCACAATTTGCCTTACGTTAGCACATATTTGCCTGGCCCTCAGTCAATTTCAAGTCCAATCATTAAAATCTCCATTTGTTCTCCCATGCCCATTTCTTGTAATGCTCCCTCTTCCAGCTAGTCCAGCCTTGAGAAACCACACTATAAGCACGCTCCAGGGCATCCTTATGTTTTAGGAAAGAAGACTTGGATTTTCTAGGCTTGCTGATATTGAAGAAGAGGCAACATGTGCCCAACTGTAGAAATAAAGCTGTTTCTTGAGCACAGGGGCCAGGATGTAGTGGGGGTAAATAACACTGCTGGGATACAGGGGTGGAAACAAAACAGTCCTACCAAAAGCCAAGGGAAGCTGATAATCTTACACAGCACTCTGTAGCAGCCACTGCTACACAATGCTGGACGCTATGAGGGGCAGGTATCTCATTAGTGCTTCTCTCTGATAGTAAGGACTACATGGCATTCAGATAGAGAGATCCCAGGAGCATAAACTGTTGAAACATTTGAGGTAGAAACCTAAGATGATGCAGACCCCATGGAGGAGCAGAAGCTTTCTGCTGCAGCCGCTCAGAAATGGTACAAACACAAGATGGGTTCCTCCAAAAGAAAAAACGAGAAAAAAATGTTTCCCTGTTCATTGCCCCAAGTCTTTCCATCCTCAGTCACCCCATTCCTTTCTCCCTCCTCTTTTTTCAAAATAGCAACTGACTACGCACAAGGAAGAAAGCAAATAGCAGGTTTGAAGTGTCCCAATACCTTTAAGATGACAGCCATAATACAGCCGTAGCCCAAAAAATAACAAAACCATTCCACAATCAATGCAAAAACCATTCCCAGGTGCATTTTCTGACATATAGATTGAATTCTTAGTAACAAACAGCGAAGCACACGAAAGAGCAGAAAATAGGTTTAAAACAGTAACAGTTTCCACATTGAAAAATGGATCCAAAAGAGAGTCTCTTTGGGCTGCAGCTGTGTTAAAAATTGGCTTGAGAAGAAAGAGTTATGGTCTGATACAGAGTTGTGGGGAATTGCTCCCACGTATAGGAGAAGTGTTGGTATCCTACAGCTCAGCATAACAATCTTTACACACCCATGCATTAGATAGTGGAGGGACAGACAGATGGATATCAACAAGCCAAAAAGCAATACAGCTTTTGCCAGTGGAGCCAACCATTCAGCTTACCGTGCACACAGCAGAGCTATACACAGCAGCAAATGGCAATGCCAACATCAATTATTTACTAATTATTATCTATGTATTATTATTAATAGACCTCCCTTTGACGTTTGCAGGGATTCTGCCTGCAGAGAGGGATGCACTTCCCAAGGTGAAGTGCTTCTGGACTCCATTCAGGATGAACATCCATTATCCTCTTGTCCTTTTTTAGTGGTGGCAAGAGGTATTTACAGGAACAATAGGACTGACAGGAGAAAATGCCCTTCTTAAGGAGACATTAGTCCGCTTTTCGCTGTACAAAAAACAACAGGTACAAGGGCAAGCATAAGAAGACTGAGCCAGCTGTTGTTCCAGCAGTAGCTCAGTCTCAGAGTATTTACACTGTGCCTAGAAAGAGTCAGACTCAAGATGTTTGTTGGCAGATGAGGCTGGTAACATGCATCGCCCTTCTTATGTCTGCTTTATTCATACCTCATGAAAGAGAGACCTTGGGCCTGTGCTAACATATGGAGAGCAAGATATCCACTTCTTGCAATCTCCAAAGCTTGGGATAAGATATTCTTTTTATCTCAGGCTTGAGAGGCTCGCAATATAGATGGTCTTAAGAATGTAGAAATATCCTCACTGTCAGTAAATGATATTACTTTATTACTAACTAGATTCATATGCATTTCAAATGGAACATGAAATCTCATAGCTAAAAATAAAACAGTGGAATTATTGTATTTCTAATTGAAATAACTGATCACTTGGTCATGTTGTGTCCTAATAGGATACCATCAGACCTGTAATTTTAACAGTGTAAACCGAGTAGCTCTAATAGCTGTCTTTTCACCCAGCCATTCTTACTCACGGAAATGAAGACAAACACAGCATGTTACTGTGCTTTTTCAGATCACTAGACAAACCTAATCTAATTTATGCTGGCAACCTTTAATTTTAACTAGGTCAATTCACTCTGTGAAACCACAGAGAAAACTATCCTGACAATGCGAAATTATAAAGTATTGGAAACAATATGAGTCTGAAATTGCATGTAGGAGAACAGCAGCGTACAAATGAAGGTAGCCGCAATGGAAAATATTGTGTGAAGCTGCCACAGGAAAAATAAACTCACTTTAGAAAAAAAAAAAGTAATTTACTCGCATTGGGTGAGATCCAGCAACCTATTGAAGTCAGTGGGGGATCTTTGTCTTGGTTTCAGTGGGCTTTGGCTCAGAGCCATTGTTTCTTGCAGTTCAGAGAATCAATTTGGTTCTTCGACTCTCGAGAACTGAATTGAACGAGTAATACTTATTTTGATAATGCGGAAACCCTGCTTGACTAATTCGAGGATTTTTTGAATGACTGTATGCAGGCCACCTTTATTGCTGGTGTCGCTGAGCTTTACTGAGTTGGGACCCCAAGAACTCCTCGTGCCCGTCTGCTAGCCCCCGCTCTCCGAGAAGCACGGCGTGTAGAGAGGTAAGGTACCAGGCGATGCTGCCTTCAGAGACTTTCCAGAGCTAACGCACATTTTAATATTCCTAACTTACAGATTTTAATTAAATCAAATGTCAGTGGAATCATATTATTTTCTGCTGGTTAGATTTTAATGAAGTTTTAAACTGATCCTTCACTTTAATGAAATAATTATATAATGCAGGGATGTGTGCTACTATTCACCTGAATTAATAACGCGATCGCTTTGTGCGCTGTCATTTTCTGCCGAGGAGGAAGAATATCAAGCAGCTTTCTCAGTCTGCAGATAAATGAAGCAGAATTCTCCTTGTTTGTGTTTTCTGATACAAGATATGCACTCTCCCTTATAGACCATGTCTTTCTTACGACGACTATTCTCCTTCACCCTCTCTTACTCCCAAAATTCATGGAGTCTATTTTGTTTCTGGCTGAAGAAGCCAAGTTAGCATTGTTGGGGCAGATGACCATTGCCTGGCTGCTTGAAGCAATGCAAGCAGAGTCCAGAAAGCTTACTCGGTTACAAGGAATGAAGCATTAAAGCCTTCTGTTGCAGGCAGTCAACAAAAATAAACAAGTTCAAGCAGCTTTGTGAATGAGGAGAGTTGGTTAGGATAAAAAGCTATTTAAAGGAAGTGGGTGCTTAATGCTGAGATGAAAGGACAGGTCAATAGGAGAGGAGATGGCAGCAGTGTTTGACTGGTGGCATTTTTCAAGTGCCTCTGTACTTTCCTTTGGGCTTTCATCCTTCTTTTTCTATAATTATTCTGTATGCAGTGAAGTAATTAGAAAGGTGTTTGGTGCTCTGGTGAGCCTTCGTAAGCCGTTCATTTCCTGCAATAGTACTGCCTTTGCGAGGGACACAGACTCTTCAGAGAAACGATGTAGAAACCCCATGAGCGCACCCCAGGGAAAATTCCTCCCTGTCCTGGCAGCTGCACACAGTATGCATTGCACTTCTTAAATTTTTATCTCTAACAAGGAAACAAAGTCATCAAAAAAGAGACAGCTTTACAATCTAGGTACACATGGAAAACACTGTTGCTTCATTTCACCTGAATGTGGTTAGCCACTCGGTATGTAGGGTCTCACAGGGATGTTCCTGAAGGATAAGATTTCTACATGACACTGAGCAGATGAATTCTCAATCTAGTCTTGTCTTATTACAGTGCTGTACGCAAAGACTGCTTTCCCGAGCAAAGCAGAAGAAATTGCCTCCTGTAGCGTGCTCAGAGCCACAACTGATTATCACTCCAGCAATGCCGAGTCCAGGAAACTCTCTCCGCTCCCTCTTGAGGTCATGCCTTCCTCACGCTTTGTCCTCCAACACACTCACCTGCAGCCAGTCATCCTCAGCCCCGAGCAGCTTTGGTTTAGTCTGCTTTTATCCTAATGCCCATATTCTCCCAGCCCCTGCAAATTTTTACTGCATAAAGGGGCTTGCTTGGACTGAAAGAGAAAGAGTTTGGCCTCTGGATCTAAGGTCTCCCATTGCTACCTCTCCATACAACACCCCATATTAACCCCAAAGACCCCATATTGACCCCAAAGGAGGCTAATGAAGCTGCAGTTCCCACACTTTAAACACCAGCAGACCCTCTGGCAGTCCTCAGAGGTTTTCATGGAGTATCATCCACCCAAATGAAGGCACTTTCAACACAACTCACTGTCAGGTTTAGCATGGCTTCACACATCAGCCAGAGGTCATTTATCTATTTATATGCTATGGCTTATCAATATGTATGGGCTATATCCATTAACCTAAAAGGGACCTCCTGAGTCAAGTCTAGTTCCTTGCTGTTGCAAGAATCTCACTCAATTCAACCATAAATTTACCAAAAGACATCTTTCCACTAATCAAGTTCTGTTGAAAACAAACAAAAAAAATTAGTAATTTAAAAACCCTGTACAAACTCATTACTCGATGTTTGTCTGTTAGGAAAGTCATCTCAAATCCAAACTAGCTTCCAAATCAAATATCCTGCAACTTTTTTGCCATTTTTCCAGCCTGCCTTTCAGCCAAGGTGAGGACTAATGGGCCATAGTCCACAGTCCAGCATGTGCCTGGATTAGCACTACCCAGTATGCTACAGTAATACAGCAGTTGCATGTAACCTTGCTCAGATAACTGAGAGGAGATGCCTTTCTAGGGCTGCTGATACACATCCACTATTTTCATGGGTTCTTTTGGGGTTCAGTGAAAGAATTCATTACTATCATGACCGCTTTCAACCCAAGCTGCCATCACTGCATTATCGGTTTTCAGGTGCAGGAGGCTGAAACGTTTTCCCTTCCCAGGTAGTATTTGTGCTTTTGCGTCAAGTCTTCCCACAGTCTGTTAAGTACTTCTTTTTTCTAAAATCTTCCCCCAGGGGTTGGAAATGTGGGTAGGCTAAAATGGAAGTGGTCTCAAGAGGTTTTTTTTTCACTCTGGTAAATTCTGTGCTCCCCTTTTTCATAAACTGTCCCAATGGTTTTGCAATACTGGTAAAGCTCCTGTGATAAGATCTGAGCCCTGTGTGTATCTGCTGTGAGTATCTGGGGAGTTGGCCCAGTTTGCGCAGTTTTGCATTTCTTTCTGATGGTGGAAACTCCCTCTTTACTGATTGTGTGATAGGCAACTTTTACTGTCACAGCTCTCACATCTCTGATTTCATTTTCAGAAGAAYACCTTTACTTTTTTTCCACAATCTGTAGATATATCTATTCCTACTCCCAGCTGTAGCATGTGCTAGGATAGGTAGAAAGAAAGATTTTTGGTTCTGCTGTGGAGCTGTTGGCAATGTCCCCTTAAGGACCATTCTTGGGTTTTTAGAAGCCCCTTCCAAGTGTTGAGCTTGGATCTTAGAGGAAGAACCAAAAACTTTTCTGGGTGCTGGAAGGAAGAAGAGACCCATGTGAAGTGCCAAAGCATGGGTGAATCAGGAGATGGCAGAGAGAAGTGGAGGAACTTGCAGAAGTTTCCTTAGAGGATGGAGAAAGGTGGATGAACAATCAAGCAGGAGGAGGCCATGTTCCAGAAAGCCAAGAGTAGCCCTTTTAAGTGCATTTTGAATGTGCCTATTGTATGGTCCCAGGTGCATATTAACCGTTAAATGATTGTAGTAGAGAATAAGTGCCAAGAATTCCCATTGCCTTTATTTTGACTTCTTGTTTGATAATCATTTACTGTCTGCTTCTCAGTTGTCAGGCATTTATTCTCGCTCCCACATTTGTCCAGCAATGCTGTGAAAGGCAAGGCACAACTAGCCTAAGAGATTTTAAAACTGACTTTTTCAGTCATTTCACTTTGGCCAACAAAAAAGAAATAGGCATATGCATGCAACGCTGCCTGATAAGAATCCGAAACTGAACTGCATGACACCTGGGTTGGAAAGTGTAGAGGCTCAATAGAATACTTTGCAGTTACATACATTTCAAGAAGTACTAACATCAGTCAAAGAAGTCTCTAAAACTAAATCCCATTCTTTCTCTTTCAGTTCCCAATAACCAGAAGAAGTGGTGAGTAGCTACACAGACCATCCAGGCATCTGTCTGCTACGCTTCTGACTGAGCAGCATTTTTGTTGGTTCAGCAATTTTGTGCCCTCAGCTTTAGGGAGAGGAGAAAGAGATTGACTTTAAGGGTTCAGCAACTCCAGGGTCCTAGATATTGACTGTAGTGGTATATACTGGTATGCTCTGTGTTTGGGGCACGTAAAAAGAGCTACTGAGGCCATTTCTAAACAGTTTTCTGTTCACAGCTCTGCTTGTTTCTGTTGATGCCTCAGTGAAAGAACTGGTATGACACAGTTCTGTCCTTAGCTGGAGATTTATGAAGTTTCATTCACTTCAGTTTGTATTCTAGAGTTAGCCTAAAACTGCCTCTTGATGGGGGTTTTCCCCCCTTTTAAAAGGCTGCAATATACTTCTTCCTCCTAGTGCCCTACGAAGGGTTGCATGAAGAGAGGAATTTGTTATGTGGACAACTGGATGCCATTTCCCTTGTGGTGTAAAAACTAGTGGTTTGAAAGTGCCAGAGGGCCTGACCCCTGCCTGATTAGTTTTTTGAGTCACCCCGCAAGTCAGTCCTTAAGCAGTTAATGTCATTGTCCGTCATCCCTGGGTGATAATCCATAGCCGAGCAGGGCAGAGTAGCAAAGGAGAAAGACCGAGGATCATCTATCCACATAGAAATCCTATCTTAACAACTTTCTTAAGCACTTGTGTTTAAATTCATGCCAAATTTTAACTACAATTCATCTGAGAAATCTCCAAGATGTTTTTGTCTCCTATTGTTGTCAGAGCAGATGATTAATGAACCTCTGCTTGTTATGTAAGAGTGAATAAGGCATTTGTTTCCTGATTTGTGTAAGGAGGAAGGGAGCAATATTAACTTACCACAAACTGGTGGTTCTCAAGCGCATTCCTATTTCATACATTTTTCACTTTTAACGAAGTCCAGATCAACTATTTGGCTATCAAATGTTCTTGCTCACTTGACACAGGTCTACAGTTTTAGTGCAATTTCCTCCTTTTTAAACAGATGCAAAATCCCCAGTCACTCTTTCCCCTTGCAGATGAATAGGTAGTTACTTTCTAGGTCTCTTAGTATTATCAAATTAATCTATGCGTATAAGAGTCCAAAACTCCTGCACATTTCACAGTCTCAAGGGGTAGCCAGGTTGCTATCAAGTTCATTATCCGCCTCAACCTAAGCAAAACTCTACTTTCTGTCTCTCTGTCCCATTTTCCACGTTATTTGAAGGACTTTTCCCTAAATGCTTGCAATGCTTATCCCAGGATTATCTTATATTTCGAATGATCTTCCTGACTGTGACTAATTTTGTCACAGTAGTAGTATTTACCTAAACTGCTTTTCTCTGCTTTTTCTGACTGCCAGCTTCCTGGTTTAAACCAAGTTTAACAACTTTCTTCCAACTGCTTCAAGTACCACGAAGCAGATGAGGATCCTTCTTCTCCACCCAACTTGGCACAGTCCCACACTTACAGCATTGACTGTGGCAGGGTCCCATACTCCTCACTTTCACAGGAGTTTCCTCTTCTCTTGCCAGTGCAAGCACTGTGATGAATATCACAGGCTCCTAAAACCAGACTTCTCAAGACTCCCACGCTGAGCCTTACAGCCTGCCTCCAGCTATGTTTGCCTGTTAAACTACACTGCAATCCCTCAGTCACTCCCTGGTCCAATACACCAAGGATCAGGCTGGCCTGATCCTGACCCACTCATCCCCATGCAGAGGAGAGCCGGCCATGTCGCGCTGTAACACGTAATGCTAAAGTCACAGTCAAACACCCGAACGGTTCCCATCAGGGGACAACCTCCCTGGCTGTTTCTCCCTGCCTATGTGCCTGGCACTGCCGGGCATATGCGCTGCTGCTCAATCAAGCCTTGCAAGAAGCACCCCTTGAACCTGAGCTGGCTCCTCACAGATCAGGAAAGAATATGCTGCTGATGCTCAAATCCAGCTGAGCATTTATTAATTGGTCCAGTAAGAGATTCCCCATATGGTCTATATATATGGATACATGAAGAGCGCAGGGCTGCTCACATCCTCTGTTGTACTGGGTGGGTCACTTCTCTCTCTTCTAGCAATACAGTGAAGCTGCTCAGCATCGCAGGGACGTAACCAATCTATCCTACCTTTGACGTTCAGCCTGAACAGACGTGAATAAGAGAACATTTTCAAAGAATGAAAAGGAAGTGGCTTTGATTTTCTAATCAAGAATTGATTGCCTAATGTCACTAACATTGAATGTAAGGGTGTTTTTTCAACCTTAAAGCATTCTTTCTTTTTCAAGCAGGCAGTTCTAGTCAATAGGTGAAAAAACAAGGAATGACAAGTTTATACCAGGAACAAAATAGAAGACCATATCATGCATAGTCTGCTAAAAACTCCAATTTCCCCCCCCCCCATAAGTGGGAATTCTACTTGAAAAAGGATTTCAGATTTTGTGCCTGTATGAATTAGAACTGACTTTCTTACCCACAGAGCCCTTTCCACACAGGGTTAAATAACTAACAACATAATTTGTCTTTTCTTTGATCAAAGTTTAATCAAACAGTAACCATGGGGATGCAAAGATGTAAAGGCAGAAAAATCAAACACCATGCATAATACCTCTTAATAGAGGTTCAGCAACCATAAAAATAAATAGACTGTCACTGTTTCTAGGTTCCTTGATCCAAACAGATGAAAACACAAGATTTTATCTGCATTGCTAATGTCACAAGATTGCAACTAGAAGTATACCTGGGCACATGGTGTTCTATAGAATTGACTATCTTTGACTAATTGCTGTGTTTTCCTGGAGGAGAGAAAGGCACTTCCCATTTTTTATTTCATCTCCCAGGTCTGTCAAAAATAAATACAATCCTGTATTAAGGACAGAGGTTTGAGTTACACACTGAGGGCCAAATCCTGCAGACCTTATTCAAAGAAAAACACCTCCTCACTGCTTTAGGAGCTGAGATTAATAAGCTGGCCTCACTTTCGCCACACAAACACACATAGAAACACAGAAACCTGCAAGCTTTGTACTGAAAACAGAACAGCAGACTCAGCAAACAAACAGCACATAATTATTTGCTCAATTACTCTCAGAGCACAACAGCCCGTTACCCTTGAGCTGGCAAGGGAAGGACGGTGCTCAGTTCTGATTTTTTTTTTTTTTTCTTTCCCATAGGTTTATAATATTGCCAAATCTTGGCAGATCACCATGGGGACAGCAAATACCACCTTCCCACTTCAAAGTATTAAAAAAAAATGACAATTTTTAGCATGGACAAAAATTCCCCAGGTAACGCCTCAACAAAAACCTCAAACCACAATGGCTTGGAAATTTTCCAAAACTACTCGGTCTGAGCCAGGTATCTGGTGTGGAAAATTACAGTCCAAATGGTTAAGAATTGTTAGAAGCAATTGAAAACAGCTTTTCCCAAAGGGAAGTGTTGGGCAACCTTACTAATGGGCAGTGCAACAGGTTCTGCATGAAATAATAACAAGAAAAGAATACCAAGTAAATAGCACTTTCATTTACATTGGTCCTATCTCCTGCTGAGATGATGAGTGGTAACTGCTTAATGACTTACTATAGCCACTCACATAATAAATCAGAATTGATGGCTTTCTCTTAGAGTAGGTTGTGAGATTTTGTTGGTCCCCACTGATGCAGCCCACCGTCCCTTACTTCACTCTCCTCCACCACAGCAGAGGGTACACTAAACATGGCACCGCATAGCTCAGTCTCATTAGCAGCTGTAGCCTGACAGCAATTTAGACCCTTGCTTTTTGAGGCGGGGGGGGGGGAAGAGGTAACAGAGTCAGGCAATTTAGTTTAATTGCACGAGGCGCACGGCCGAGCTGCACCCTCCTGCCCCGGCTCTCATCTTCCCCTGCTTCCGCCCCGCGCAGAAAGGGGCCGCTGCTCTGCGGAGATCTGACATGCATCACCCTCAGCCAGCTCTTTGCCTTTTATTCTGCTATTTATTAACTGATGCCCGCAGATAATTCCAATGTACTCTGGCCTCATTACAAGAAGGCAGACTCTCAGTTCAGTAATCTCCCAAGATAAAAGAAAACAAAGAAAGAAGAGGAGAAAGTCATTTATGTACTTCAGGCACTGCGCCAAGGCTCGAGAAACGTGGGCTCCTTTCGCAGCTACCACAAAAGGCGTCCATGGGCAGGAGGATGGCTAGCCTGCCTCGGTTAATGCCTTGGTGGTAGCACACATGCAGTTTTCTCTCTTCCCTTCCAAGCTGGACACTGCCTTTTATGTGTGCTTGGCCACCCCACTGCTACAAAGGGGTATTGGTCTGATTTAATGCAACTCTGACATCAACAATTACAAAGACATAGGATTATTATTGATTTAAAAGCCAGGGTTTTACTTTCCCTTTGTTTTCTCTTGCCCACCCTATAAGCCTCAGGCCCAGCCTCCCCTGGGCAGCTGGCCAGAGGGTCGGAGCGCAGAAGGCCAGAAGTGACCATCATCTTCTCCTAACCTGGCCTCCTCCACTACCCCCGTGGCAGGACTGTCTCCTCGTAATTTCTACGCTGAACTTGCAATTTCTCTGAGAGCTAAAACAGCCTTGGGGGGAGGAAAAGAAGAAAGACAAAAAAATTTCATACCTTTTTCCAACCTAGGAGTATTAAAAATAAAAAACAAAAGTGGGGATACTGTTCCTGGAAAAGCAGCAGCTTTTAACAGTTAACGTTTTTCAGTTCAAATCCAGAACGATGACTTGTAAAGATAAAATCCCCAGAGCAGAGTGAGACCTGCCACGTTTCCAGAAGCTGAGCTCACAGCAGAAGCTGAAACCCAGGCCCCACAGCCCTGCTTGAGGCAGCTGAGCCCATACCCTGCCCGGCAGCGTGCTTCCCTCCCACTTGTGCCTTCCTGACTTTGTAAGGCTCTCCTGTTAAGCATGAATAATGAACCGATCTGGGTTAAAAATAACTTTCTTTTTTCCCCTCAGCTTTTTTTTTTTTTTTTTTTTAAACCAGATCATCCTCACAAATCCAGTCCACAAAGTAGCTCTGCAAATCATTCATCTAGCAGAAGGGCTGCTGCCCAAGTGCAAGGGCAGAGCAAGCAGTCCTGGGCTTAACACAGCATTTGCTGGTAATCCTCTCTCAAGAAACCATTCCTGCATGCAAAACCCCACAGGTTAGCCTTATGGAAGAACTGTGGGGCACCTGGTCAGAGGAGAAACTGCTCTCCACTGCTTGTTGTTGCTTCTTTATTGAGGCCATTACTCCCAAGTATCCTTGTCTTCATCTAATTCTGCATCTAAAGTGAAAGCTAGACTCCATGCATGTGTTCAAACCCTCCTCGCATCCACATTACATGAACACAGCTGCAGCTTTTGGGGAACGCCAGGTCCCACAGCCACCCTTAGGAAGGACCCAAGCCCATACCTCCCTGCATGGCACTGCCCGGCAGATGGGCATGGCCATGCTACTCATCTGCATCCCACCTGCACTTCCACACGCTGTAGGGCCTTCCCTAGGAAGGCAGAGGGGATTTATTGGCAACCAGAGCCCTGCCTGCCCAGTGTGCCTGTGCCAACTGTAGAAATCGATGGAGCTGCGCTGGGGGATGTGATAAGCATGAGCCTGTTTCTGGCTTCTGCAATCATTACAAATGTGGCTCCTCATCTCTTCGTGCTTATTACTTCCCAGTACCACCTCCTGGTTCCCTCTCGCAGCTTATGAAAGCTTGTGACCGTTTTTCATTAATGTCAGGGTGCATATTCTATAACTATCCTTTGGTTTTATCTGCAGGCAATTATTAAACCGCCTCTTTCTTATCTCTCCTTTCCTCCACTCCTAAATATGTCACCCATCCTAATATCTGCTCTACCATGCTGGCTTACTACCGCTTTCCTTCCTTTCAGTCATGTATCAGCACTATCTGCTCTATGCAGCAAAACTAGGGGAGAGCCAGACTATGGGGTGCTTTTTTTTTTTTTTTTTTGCTATTTGCCATCTTCACCTTGAGTCGTTTGCTAAGTCTACTTGCAGTAAATCAAACCCTTTCCCACTGTATAAGCATCTCTTTGCCAGAATAGTCTCTGGGACTGATGGATTCCCTATCACTTTTGCATAATGCCCTTCTCGGAGCCCGTACAAAGTACTTTGTTATCCGACGTGAGGCCAATTTAAATATCTCCTGCCGTACAAGTATCTGTCACACATCAAAAGTATGTTGTAGACGTTCATCCAAAAGCAGCTGTGCTGGCAACCCATAACTGATACTGCTTCAGCAAATTTTACAGGAGAGCTTGCTTTGTAATATGTACCATTTCAGGCCAGAAAACATCCAACAACCACCACCTGGTACAATTGCTTATTCTTCCCTACAACAGCACTGCTTCTTCAAAAACCCTATTTTCCTTTTCTATTCACACCCACTTTATATTTTCCTGAGGTGAGGCAGAATGCAGGACTTCCATTTCAGTTTTATAAATGTCGCACTTTTTTTTTTTTTTTTTTCTCCACTTTTTACTCCTATGCCATAAAACACCAGGCAGCAACATTTATCCTGGAAGTCATTAATCCATTATTCTTAAATATACAGCAAAAGCACCGACTATGCTGTAGGGTAATTGCTCACACCGAAATAGTCTTTCATGTACATTCATTGTTAGAAATGTCTTCAGCTCTAGTTCCAATACTCACTCCTAAGACACACAAAGTGAGCATAGTTTAATAAGCTCTATCCAGCCTCCAAGTTTTGCAAATGAATAAATTTAGGAACAAGATATTGATTCACTTCAGCTGGGATTTACGGTGGCTTTATTGCTCCCACAGCTCCTTAAGCTGCCATCACTCTTTGGAGTACCTGCAATCGGTGCAGCTCTTTTCATAAATTCCACAGATGAAATTATACTCTGCTTTTACAATTTATCCAAGTGCTTTTTGCCAGGCTTTTGCAGCACATACACCACAGATCTAGATTTGAGGAATTCAGAAATGAGTTCATCAGTATGTGACTGTATTAAATACAGCTCAGCATTTTTCTTTTAAATGTTCCTCACATCCAGCATGTTTGGATCCAATTTCTACCTAATTACCATTACCTCTAAATACCTTTGGACAAGTTATCCTAACAGGAAGGCTGCTTCAGCTTTGCTTTTTGCCGTGATGTTGTAAAATTATGCTCATTTACCTTAAACTTGACCTAGGGCATTTTCTTTGTCCACTACCTCCTGGACCCTTGAAAGTCAAGAGCTTTGCTGCTCCTACATCTATCTCCACTTTCAGTACCGTACTGTGAATCCTCACGTTAATGATATATAGGCATACTGTCTCTCTTTACGCACATACGGTCCTGGGGAACAACGCCGTACCTTTTTAGCTCAGAAAAACTTTTCTGCCAAGCATCTCTATTTTTGCGTCTCGGCTGGGTGGCAAACAGGGTCACCCAGCCCTGGGCCAGCTGCTCTACACTGCAGCTTTTCCTAAAAGTGCTACCAAAACTCCTAAGTGTTAAGCTCTAACTCCTAAATAACATGGCTTCACCCATTCTTCTGGAGCCCATAGAATATCCTCACCCATATTGGGCCCCACCACACCTTTTTTTTATTTTAAAGCCAAGGCCTTCATGGAGCCAGTGATGTTCCAGTGTTGGAGCCTTCTGTGGGCAGCTTCAGCCAGAGCTGTCTCCCCTCCTCCTGCTAGTGACAGCTCCTTTTTCTACACAGGACACTCAATTCTCTCTCAATTCCAAGCATTTTAGCCCAAACCCCAAATGTTATCTTCCTTCAAAAAACCAAAAAAACCACCAGGCTACTAGCAGACAGTTTGGTAAGCTTGTCAGAACTAATTCCTCTTTCGTGTTTTTTGTGACACGAATCTTAGGTTGCTCTGTTAAAAGCTGTAGCAGGCACATAAAAAAAGAGTACATCTTTATACTTCATTCCCCTCCAAACTCACTGTTCTTGAGGAAGACAGGTCTTCCGCTTGAGAAACCTACTTTTTCTATTACATGACCAGCTAGCAGCTCTTTCTCTGGCTGCATCTTCCATAGCAGTGGTTTCTTCCATCTGCATGCCAGCTCCACTCTCACAGCATTTAATCAATCAGCCACAATCACACCATATTCAATCAATAGATATCTGCCTCTCTCTAACCCCAGATATCGAATGTTCCCACCTCACCTCTTATCCTTGCAGCTTCTCCCGCTGCAATACGAGCCCTACCTACATTACATGTGTATTTTCTTATCCTCTTCACACTCCTTGTCGTCTTATTGACAATTTCATAACTGTTTGTATAAGATGCTACAAAGAATTTGACAGGTGTTTTGCTTGCCTTAAAAGAGAAAGTATTTCTGCTAAGCAATATTATTATTACATTATGCCTAGTGGGATAATCATATAAGCATTTCAACCTTTTAAGCAATGCTTTTTTTTTTTTTTTTTAATCATCTTTTCTACTCAATAAAAGCAGGTGGAATAAAGCCCTTAGTTTCTATACTGACCGCATCCCACATGGAAGCAAAAGTTTGGCTGAGCTTTTCCTCATACAGACTACATTTTGTGTGCGGATAATGGCATTGAGTGTGTCCCCCAAACCACAATCAGAAGAGACTGAAGTAACCCCCTCCTGGGTTCCCATAGCGAGGTATCCACTCTTTCCTTCCATCTTTTCCATGCAAATACACGTCTACATTTAAGAAGCTTGCTATAGGCCCAGTTGCTACCTACCCATCAATATATTTGTTGTCAAACAGGAAAAAGCAGGATTCTGAAGTCATTACCACCACGATGGCAAGACGAAGTCCTGTGCTGAGCAGGAGGCTCTGCTGACCCCACTGCTGGGCACAACGCTCTTGTTCCAGCAGAAACAGGCACAACCTCATTATGGAAACTAAACAACACAGATCACACCTGAAGAATTCAAAACTATGTCTACCAAAGTAATTTTTTTTTTTTTTTTTCTTCAATTGCAAATAGGAAATACTTGCTTTTCTAGATGCTCAGCAGGTTGCTCTCTCTGTATTGTTTAAGGCCATGTTAATTGTTACCAACTCAGGTGCAAACACTCAGGCTCCTTTGGCCAAAGAAGCCCTGCAGCTGCCCATGATAGAGCAGGCTCTGCTTTTATAAACTTCTGGCTCATTATCAAGGAAAAAAAGCTGGAGGATCCAGGTTTAGGCATCACCTGATACAAAAAAGGTCTTTAATGGGAATTGGCTGTGTTGTTGAAGACAACATGTGATGTAGGATGAACTTTTCAAAAGGTCTCAGCAGCAGCCTAACTCTGCTTCCCCAACCTGCCAGCATTAACTTCAAAAGGACTGATGCCAATAAATCTCAAACACTTGGAAGATCTCTTCTATAAAATTTCTAGCTAAACTCTTTAATACAAAATGTTGTATTGTCTTTTAGGAAACCATAACAAACAAACATCTTTTGATAAATAATTGCATAAATGGTGACACAAATTTCCATATTTATTATGTTAGCAGTTTCTCAGTTAAATGTCTCCGTTTACACCTAAAAATGTTTCCTTTGGCTGCCAGCATAACAAACGCAGTCTGTGATACAAGAGCTTTTGGTGATTCTCATGTCAACAGAATAAAAATTTAGCAGATCAGACTCTGCCTCCAGATGAACTTGCGCACGAGGGAGCTTACTTTCGTCCTGCAATTGGCTGTTAATTAGCTATGCTATACTAAGTAGAGCATAAGGCAGGAAAAAAAATCTTGCAGAACTTTTGTAATTAATGAAAAAGTATATTGAAGTCCACAGCTTGAATTAAAACATACACAGGAGAAGGAAAATCTTTCTTTGATAAATTCCAGACTACTATGATAAGTATCTATTTTTAATGAGCTGAACCAAAGCATTTGAATGGTTAAGATCTGGATTTACATTTTGGGGCATAGATCCACCATTATTTATTATTTATTATCTTTGGTAGTATCTAAATGATTGAAAAATATTTTTGCTGCTGTTATATAGTGCTCATAACAGCAAGGAAGAGCCTGAAATGATTTCAAAATAGCACGCTGCAACCAAGTGAGAATGTTATACAAAATAGAACAACTTCAGAGAACGTGGGATGCATCTCCAGCACAGTAACACAGGATGGTCATGGGCTCTGAACAGTGCCTTCGCTGTGGCTTGAGGAGCTTTGTCATTTCTGCTTTCTACTGCAGGTCTCAAATGGGATCACTAAGTGAAATATGATTAATTTTTTTATCATCTAAAATAGAGAAAGGGAAGAAGGACATTGATGAAATCTGTTCTGGAGTTTATGATAGGCAACACGCTAGAAAGAAGGTACCTGCAAAGTATGGAGAGGCAAAAATAGAGCAAGAGTGAAAGAAAATGGATAAGACAGAGAAGGAAGCAGAGTGGAGGGTCAATACCCTTTAAAAAAAAAAGCATTCATATGTTTTTAGTATATAAATATGTTCAACTCACGACCATGATTCAGTTTTTGTTCCATTGTAAAACAGGAGCATTATGGTTTCTGTTAGGGTCTTAATACCGCAAGCAAGGAGCCTGATTTATTTATAAGTGCCAGCTTAGCAGATGTAAGCCGAATATCCTGTATCAATTCCCACGTCTTGTTCCCCACTAGCAAGGTTCTCTCTGCCATCACTGAGACACACTCTCACTGGCTTGAGTGTGGTTGCACAGAGGCACAAGGTCAAACAGGCTGCCAATGCCAAAGCTGCGGCAGAGCCCACCTCTCCAGCACAAATTTAGCTCAAGTCTGGCCCATTATTTTAGGAGGTAGAATAAAATCTTTACAGAGGGTTCTTTTTGAGGAGAAAATTCTGATTAATGTAATAGCTAGGTAGCATATGTGTGAGACCAAAAATAAAGCCCCACTAAAATAAGCATCCTAAATGTGTCATCTACGCTGAAGTCAAGGTAAGGAATATATGGCAACTGGCCCACTGGATGAGAACATGATATTGCAAGGCATTGCAGCTTCTCTGGCTGTGGTGGTTTATAAGAACTGTGTAAATAAACACCAAGACAAAATAACTAAAGGTCCTTGATTTGGAGATTTCAGTACTTTACCAAAGACTCTGCAGGTGCCAAAGAGTTTTTATACTGCCTTTCAACTACATAAATAAGATGTATTTTTCCTAGAATTATTTTTCCTGTGTGAGGAGGAAACTCAAATTCAAAACAATTACTTCAGACTTCCAGGAGGAGAGTGCTCTGGCTTTCTTGTTCATAAATGCATTAAAAATGTCACACTTTGAGAAAAGAAAAAAAAAGGCAACTTGAAGTCTGGAAGTACTTCCCCAGCTGTCTTCAAGGACATCAGTGGGCCAAGTGGATCTCAGCATATGTATTTTGAAATGCTGAAATGCCACTTGCCCCCATGACCTGGATTCTCAGAGATCCTAAACTTACCTCTAAGGATTTTAGGGAACTGTCTAGTGTGCAAAGAGATAATAGGTGAGATATTTAGCTTATTTGCTGGGTGTCCTGTTATTCAAGTTAATAGAAGCTTTGGATAGCCCACATTTAAAAAAAAATATAAGTGGAAAGTAATTTCAACAAGGCAAAACTTTCCATTTGTTTGTAAACATGATAGCCCCTCACCAACACAATACATCAAAAATACTGTATTGATTTCTGCAAATCTTTCATATGGGCTTAGACCTTCAGGATACCAATTACTGCACCTATTGCTCCCTTCTTCATTGCTGTCTTCAGAGTGCTTTGTTCCACGGTGGTGTTAAGGATTTAGCTGGCACGCTTACATGAATTATACTCCCATGGTTTATCTGTTATATATGTGACTCAGAGTTAACTTGCCCAAGGGAAAGTTTTAGCAAAGATCTCTCCTACCACAGAGCTTTGATGCCTGACAGAAGTCAGACCCAACCTGGTATTTTTCCTTTTATGAACATTTTATGTTGCCCACCCCTTCCAGCACTGGCAAAGCTCAGTGTCCGTGCTTTCATCTCCGCCTCCGCAGCCTCCTGGCCCCTGGCAGTGACACAGCTGCGTGGCCGGCTCCTGGCTGCCGGGAAGACCTGGGATTTATTCCCAGACAGGAAAGCCCATGTAGTGACTGGAGAATTAATTATTTCCTTTTATTCTAACTTTAAGAGAAAATGATGGCTTTCAATCATGTAAGTTGATCATTTCTACCTGCATCGTACCTCTGCCTGCCTTGTATTTACCACCTGGTCAATGCACCTCAAACTTCTTTTCAGGTGGCCTCTAATAGGATTGCAGAGATTCATCCTCAAAGTCCCCAGGAACTTAAAAGCACTCTTGCTTATAAAAAGCCTTGTCATTTTTAAAAATTGCTTTGTGCTTCAGTCAAGTCATACTGAAGGCGTCAATCTTCTGTCTCAGCTTCTTAAGCTGAATTACTCCTCTGGCTTTAAATGAGCTCACTTGATATCAGCAGCGTACAGCTGATGCTGCCAGACTCCCTTCCTCTTCACTGTAGCCAGGTGCCAGGCTGCTAGAGAAGCCAGGACTGTGCCAGGCTGCTATTTTAAACCTCAGCCACCTACTTCACAGCTAGGTCCTAAAACCCAACGTGACGAAGCCAAGCATCACTGCGCTAACCCTATGTGAGATAAGGACTTCCCCGTACCCRTGAGAGCAAAACGTTTTTCTGTTACCTGCCCTCTCCTGCCCCCGATTGTAATTCCCTTCTCTTGTCCTGTATTGTTTTGTGCTTTTTTATACTAAATAAGCCAGATGCATTTATTTCCTTACAGATTGGTGAAACCCTATGACAGCCTCTTTGTCTTCCTGTCTTCTGCATCCTTCATTTTCTCACTGAAGCTTGTGCTAGAAGTAAAACATTATACTACCAATATACCACCACAGCCCCTTTCTCCTGCTCCAAAATCTGCAGGCGTTACTCATGCCTGAGGCCACAGAAAGGAGCCAGCAGCCCTATCACTGGCCATGGCATTGACAGCTGCACTGTGTCTCCATGTAACCCATTAATATTCACAAAAAGAAGAAATGAGAGGGCAGCTGCTTATGCTTCCCCACACTGAGCGCTGCTGGTATGTCTTCCCAAAAGCATTACAACCCAGAAAAATAAATTCAAAACATGTTAATTCTCTCTTAAAAAAAATAAACCCTAAATTAACCAGTAGGTTTATTTTCCCTCTGATTTTTGTTATTTCCAGCCAGTTGGTATTTTTTCCCAAATGTGGTGGGTTGACCCTGGCTGGACGTCAGGTGCCCACCAAAGCTATTCTATCACTCCCCCTCCTCAGCTGGACAGGGGAGAGAAAATAAAACGAAAGGCTCGTGGGTCGAGATAAGGACAGGGAGAAATCACTCACCAATTATGATCACAAGCAAAACAGACTCCACTTGGGGGAATTAGTTTAATTTGTTACCAATCAAATCAGAGTAGACTAATGAGAAATAAAAACTAAATCTTAAAACACCTTCCCCCCACCCCTCCCTTCTTCCTGGGATCCTTCACTCCCGATTTCTCTACCTCCTTCCCTCCCAGTGGCGCAGGAGGACAGGGAATGGGGGTTGCGGTCAGTTCATCACGCGTTGTCTCTGCCACTCCTTCCTCCTCAGCGGGAGGACTCCTCGCACTCTTCCCCTGCTCCAGTGCGGGGTCCTCCCACAGGAGACAGTCCTCCACAAACTTCTCCAAGGTGAGTCCTTCCCACGGGCTGCCGTTCTTCATGAACTGCTCCAGCGTGGGTCCCTTCCACGGGGTGCAGTTCTTCAGGAGCAGACTGCTCCAGCTTGGGTCCCCCGTGGGGTCACAAGTCCTGCCAGCGAACCTGCTCCAGCRTGGGCTCCTCTCTCCACGGGTCCACAGGTCCTGCCAGGAGCCTGCTCCAGCGCAGGCTTCCCACGGGGTCACAGCCTCCTTCGGGTGCATCCACCTGCTCCGGCCTGGGGTCCTCCATGGGCTGCAGGTGGATATCTGCTCCACTGTGGACCTCCATGGGCTGCAGGGGGACAGCCTGCCTCACCATGGTCTTCACCGCGGGCTGCAGGGGAATCTCTGCTCCTCCCCCTCCTTCTTCACTGACCTTGGTGTCTGCAGAGTTGTTTCTCTCACATATTCTCACTCCTCTCTCTGGTTGTAGGTTGTTGCGTAGTTTTTTTTCCCCTTCTTAAATATGTTATCCCAGAGGCGCTACCACCGTTGCTGATGGGCTCGGCCTTGGCCAGCGGCAGGTCCGTCTTGGAGCCAGCTGGCATTGGCTCTGTCAGACATGGGGGAAGCTTCTAGCAGCTTCTCACTGAAGCCATCCCTGTAGCCCCCCTGCTACCAAAACCTTGCCATGCAAACCCAATACACCAAATTAACATATTGCTCATGTTTTTAAATTAATTTAAAACTCTGATCTTCTTAGTACTGAAATTTCACATTTGCTAAAAATTATGTGAGCAGCTTTAACCCCGCACATAGTCTTAATTCTGTATTAAAAAAAAAATCTGAGCTAATGAGTATGCCATCCTTGCTGTTATGAATGAAAACCCACACAGTTACTTGGGACATAAATAGCCAGTCTTGTTATTTTCAACACAGCAGGAAAGTGACAACAATCTAGGGACAACTCCAAGGACCGTGATACTGGGGCTTTTGCATCCCAGGATCTTTTTCCTCTCTGGTGGCTGCTGTRACTGGCTTCCAAGCTTTGGACCCAACAAACCATCTAAGCATAGGGGCAGCTTTTCACGTGAAGCGGCACACGCAGCACCATGCCGGTAGCTACGCTGAGGCACGGCAATCGTGTGCTGCTTCTTCAGCTCAGCCCCACTGGGCAGGAGGCCACTGCCTTTGGGTTGGATGCCTGCTCCAGTGCAGTCCATTGCAGTCTGCCAGCTATGTTCCCAATCCAACTCCTTACGTGTTCTCCTCACACAAGCACAAATGTTTATCCCACTTAGTTGCTATTCTTCTCCAGTTGGCAACTTCCTTCAAGCGGCCCACATGTTCTCCTAGATTTCCACCATAACGAGGAAAGCTGAGGAAGCTTCTCTCACTACTAATCGGTGCATGCATCAGGGCATACCCAGCTCTCTGCCTAATCATACTTCATCTTAGATGGTGCCAGGCTAGCATTTTTCACCAACAGCAGTGCTAATTTGATGAAGAATGTGCTCGTCTGGGGATGAGCYGCTGCATAGTGGTTCTTGGTAACCCTAATACTTTTGGAGGCCATTGACCCATTTCAATCACATTTGAAAAGGAGGGGAAATTGTTTCAGACCTATCTGGAGTCCTACAAGTTTTGGGGAAAAACAGGGAGCTAGAGAGAGACACTGCAGATCACAGCACACTTGGTCTCTCCTGTGGGAGGCATTTTACAACGGGCTTTCCATGTGGAAAAGGGAACTAAGGGACAAAAGGCACAAACCACGTGGCAAAGCAGGCTTCATTAGCTCCGCCACTCACAGAACAACTTGTATTTGACTCTGGGCAATTATCTGGCCAATAATGACATCTTCAACTCAGCATAAAGTCTTAGATGAAGACAGGGGAGGTTTAAAGGCTGTTCAGTTACATGCCGTCCTACACATATAATCATGCTCTATAATAATTTAGTGCATTGGGAAATTTTTATTTTGCTGTTACATARAAGGATTCAAAAGATAGCTTAGGTAAGGAAATCAACTGTGAAAGTGAGGAGGATAATTGTCTTCCAAAGAGGCTGAAAGAGAAAAGTACTGTAGTTTAAACAGCTCGTATTGACCAGATGAGTTAGTATTTTATTTTCTCCTTTTTTTTCCCTGTCAAGAATACTCACAGAATATGCCATAAAGTTCTAATTCTCACAGCTTTCCTATTTTTAGGCCTCAACACTATTTTGTTTGTTTGCTTGTTTTTAAATTTGATGGAAATAATTAAGGAGGCTGTTAAAAGTCTTCTATTGCTTTTGGCTGGTTTCATCCTTAGGCTTGTGTTGACAGAAAGAAAAACTGATACTTGTTCAAAGCTAATAAAGGCATTAGTTATTTCAAAAAATACGATAAAAAAACTAGAGAATGTTCTAAGTTTAATCTTTTCTTTTGTGGTTGTTGTTAGAGGTCACTGCAAGTTTTTAAGAGTGCTACCACACAAATTGCCAGGCTGTTCTGCAGCGTGGTCCTTGGCTTGCTATGGGGCACACACTCCTCTGTCAGCTCTCCTAGCATGAAACAGAGGAAAGCCAGGTGCAATGAAGAGCAACATCCATGCGTGAGCTTTGGCAGACATATTGTTTACAATGAATTTGTGTGTTGAATCTATATGGAACCTGTCCAAATGCCCTGAAGCAAGAAATGTCATTTATATTCATATCCCAGAAAGGAGGAGAAAATTATTCCAAAAGAATTACAGGCTGCTGAGCATGGAAGAACTCCAGGCTTTCAGACGAAATCTGCGTTGCTGTGCGTAGGCACAAGACAGGTATTGTTCCTCTTTGGAAAGCCACTTATTTCCACATGGATGCTGTTTGTCATCAATAGCCTTAGGTTTCAGGATGCTGCACTCCCATAGTATAATAACATTTTCCTGTAGGATAAGCAATTACAATGAGACACTGCAGGGCATGGGAGGAGGAAGAACAATCGGTACGCTATTGGCTTTTTCTCACTACATCCCTTAGCAATGGCCTTTGTCCTTACAGCCTGTTCTGGACCATCAGGTGGTTTTTCTGGCTGGTGCATCAAGCAGTTCTCCCCGACTGCCTGCAGCTGTTGCACAGTGTCCCTGAGAGACCTGATGCAGAGCTAGGTCAGGCCTCAGCAAGCCCACTGCTCTCTCAACCTTCCTCTGGTCTCAACAGAGACCTCCTTATGTGTTCTTCAAAGATTAACACACCAGATCTGTTCTTCTGGCCTAAATCATTTATGATTTGCATTATGCATGTCTTTCTCTCCTCTGAGTTATTCTGTTTGCCTGCAGAGCCCTGAATAACTGTGAGTTAGTGYTATCCTGCTGATAGGGGCAAGTGTATTTCATTTAAAACCTGCAAAAATACACACCTCACCACTGTAAAGGGTCCAGGATTGCCTTAGTTTATACCAGGGAAGGGCACAGGCTGAGGCAGACAGGAGCAGATCTCCAGCTGCACAGAAAAGTGAAGGCTTTGCATGCTGATATGAAATTGTCCAAATAACACCTTACTCAGCTGAGAGTTGAAGTGTTGGGCTTTGGCTGTCTCACAGAGGAACGCAGATGGAAGGCCACCGAGATCAGCCCTACCCTGCCTGGCACCTTCGGAGGTGCACGGAGGGCTATGGACCATGTGTATGATTCCTTCGGATTCAGGCTGGTGTTCTGAATCTGCGGGACACACTGGGGACAGACCTTCATGTGTGTGCAAGACTAGGACAAACAGGGACTTGATTTGAGTGATGTTACCATTTTCTGTTAAATCCGTTTTTCAAACCCTGCAAAACTGTCTCTGCTGTTCCTGCCACTTCTAATCACCCTTTMGTTGCTTTGGAGGAGCACCCAAGGTAATCCGTATGCCAGAAGCAAGCCACATTAGTGTGGGTATCTCTGGAGGGTACAGGTTACCCTCAGAGCCAAGAAACTGTAATTGATGGGATTTAGGAGACTTGCTCATTTCAGTCATTTAATGCAAATGCACAGCAAACCCCATTCAGCAATCCACAAAACCAAACCCTAGAAAACAAATAAGCAGCAATATGAAAATGCAATTGTTTGCTTCTGCGATCAAGAGTTTGCCATAGACTATATATGCAAAGCAAAGACTTGGTTTTCTCTGATTTACTCAGTCATTTCCCCCATTGCCACGTGCTGATGAGATTAAAGACTGATTTTGTACTTTGCTGGGATGTCTCAGTAATATTATCCTTCCTCTTATCCTTCCTTCCAGAGAGTAGGCGCTGACCTGCAGGCGTGACAAGCCTCAGAAAGCAAAGGCACTTTCTCTTCTTCCAAACATGCTGCTTCTCTCTAGCCTGACTGCATCAGTAAGTGGCAATAAGCAGTAGAGAGAAAAGGGGATGAGAGAGGCAATGGAAGAGATGTGGGTAGCAGGAGCAGTAGGGGAAATGGAGACGCCAGAAGACAGGGCAGGAGGGAGCAGAAAGGAGACCCTAGTTCAGCAGTCATCCTTCCCTGAACTAAATGTGGGGATTCCTGGCAAAAATTAAAAAAAATTGGAGCAACTTAGCTTGGATGTTGAAGAAGCAACGATCATCATAGCTCAGTCTCGGTCTGGCAGAACCAGCCATAATTGCCTCTCCACACGCAGTGGGAAACACACGGCTTCGTGTCACCCTGGCTACAGGGACTGAAGGAAGGGGAAATCTGAGGATGGAGGATAATTCAGTGGCTGGGGCTAGCACAGAGACGATTCTCTCATCAGCCCGGTATTAGCCTCCCAAATTTCCTAGATCATTGCTGATTTCAGAGCAGTTGGCCACACTTTGAAATACAGCATTATATAGACGAAAGCAAGCACTAAGCACTCCTTTGCATACAATTGGCTTTTCAAAAATGTTTTCTCACCACTTCTGAGACTCGGCTACTGAGCTACTACAGCGAGAGAAGAAAAAACGCACCTGTGAAACCTTGCATATGAGAGGAAAGAAGCAGCTGCTGGTTTTCTTGCATTGTCCAGTTCCTCTGATTCCCTCCCCTTTCCCTTCCCCCAGGAAAAAGTGGAAGAGAATAATCAAACTGAGGCAAGAGGGTCATACAAGCAGTGTCTGAAGTCAGCACCAATCCAAGGTACAAGTCTGCTCTGTGTGTAAAGATGCACAACATGTCTGGCTGAAACAACTGAGCAGAACTGGCCCCCAGAGTTTTTAGTACCAATGAAAAGATTTCCRTTAATCTCAACGTTAAGTTGCAGAGAGATGGAGCCAGTTACTGGTTTTTATGCATCATGATCTGTGTCCTTGCAGGCTTAAGAGCAAATTCGGGGCCATGCTGGCTCATAGTCTCAACAGAGGATGCACAGCACAAGGCAGTGGGAAGAAATCATGACTAAGGGGCATTCCTATGTTCCCTGAGCCCTGCCAGTTCTCTTGGCATTGAATGCCAAAATGATACCATTCCAGAGGCTAGACATTGTGGGGGCTGGTAAACTGGTCATTGCTTATCTTTGCAAAGAGAAGTCAAGCCATTAGCACTGTCATTAGTCCAGGATTTGTGCTCTGTGGGAACTGCTAGATACCATGCTCCCGATCAATCATTTTCGTTCTACAGGGGTACCAGACTGGTAAATTAGGCCCCAAGAGGAGCAAAATATCAAAATTTTCCAGGTTTGTCTTTCATCTGATCTTTCCCATAAATGCAGCCTTTCTGTCGAGTCCTTCATTCCCTATTCCCTACTCTTCCAGTCTCCCCTGACTCCAGGCCTTTGCCCCTCTGGCTTATTTTAAACCTCACTGATGCAGATTATCAGTCAGAAGGAGGCATGTTTGCCTGGGGAAAAGAGCCAAAGAGGACATTTCCGTCTTTTTCACAGGGACTGATTAAGAAATAAACATCATAATTTGGATCCCTTGCCTATCTAAATCTTCTTCCTAATACTTCAAAACCCTGTCTTACAAACAACAGTCAACAACAGCCTATAATTGCACCCATCGAGCAAGAACTGACCCCGGTAAATTTTTACTCTTCTGTGTTTTTCTATATTTTCTGGGTAGATAAATAAGAGCAGAAGTTTCTTGAGATCAAGAAAGAAACAGGGCACCAACATACAACAAAACTGCTGTTTTATTCAAACTGTTTTCTGTGGGAAAAAGAAACTGGCTACTGGAGCCACTTCTAAGCAACCAGAATGTCATGAGATTCAGAAAATATGCATCCCAAGCGTAGCTGAATAGGACATGTCCAGATGTCATTCTTTTTCCATTCTGGGGAAGGGGAAAAGGTTTCCTATAAAACCATATTTTTTCCCCTGTCTCAGGAAAAGCTGCATTAATAAATAAGCATCACAATATGAATCTCTGACCTGGCTCCATCTGTTAAGCCACTACAAGAGTCCACAGAGAGTCTTCACACAAATAACACTAAATATAAATTTCAGGCTGCTCTTCATTTCTTTCTCAGAACGACGAAATCAGGAAGAACAGCTAAGTCCATGCTGCCAGGATAAAAGATGTACCCTGAATGTTCCTTTGTTGGTAGCTGCTAGTGTACAAATGGACCTTACTGAGCATTGGTCAGATTTTTTACTGATCAGGTCATGTTTTTTCATTAATGGATGAACCACCAAGGAAACACCAGGCAGTTTCTGCTTGTCCCAGAGGAACAAAGAGGTTATCTTGAAGCACGCTCTCCCCCTGGAATGTGGTTAACAACTTGCAAGACAGACAGCATGGAAGAGAACCAAGGCTGATAAAGCCTTTCTAGGGAAATTTCTCTCCAAACACTCTCCCAGCTATGTTTTCTGTAGCACTGCCCTGATGCACTATGGTTTTGCATAAGTAGGTGTAGACGTTGCAGTTACAGGACAGGAGGGTGATGAGGGATAATAAGCAGATACCAGCACACTGGACTTCATTGGAGGTGAAATGGTCAGCTGCAACCGGAGGACAAACTTGGGTCAGCTTGGCCTTAGAGAGTAAACTATGCCTTGGCAAGGCTGTAGGTTGCTATTTCCAGAGCAGGAAGGGATAGTTTTTGGAATAAAGTTCACAACATGAGTTATGGGTAATGTTTTAATTGATTATGTAAAGTAACCCACAAGTACAAGCTGACAGCAGGAGCACAGTCCTCTCAGATCAATCCCAGGGACTCCCTCTGAAATCAGTACCTCCTTGACAACCCAGCCCTTCGTTATATTAACAATACCTGCTTTCTTTAAATCCTTAATTTCCATAATGTTTCTACTCCTTTTTGTTAATAAAAATCCTTGCTAGTTCACATTAATTTCAGTTAACTTTCCAAGTGTCCCTTTTCCTGCTGAGTTTTCTAACTTTTCTGCATCCTCACCTCTATGGTCTACTTTCTCTCTATACATCAGCCTTCTGAAACTTTGGTAACATTCATTCGTGTTTCTTCGTAAGTGTCCAACAAGCTCTCATAATAATTCTCACTATTTTGGAACTTCCCAACACTTTCCAGGGATTCAAGATCTGTGCTTTCCATACATTTCTTCAATTTTCTTTCTAAGCCTTCAGCTTTGTACATGAGAATGACCAGCAGTATTATAATGTCATTTTATTAGAAAAAGCTCACTAAATTCCTGTGCACAGTAGCTACTCTGATCASGTATGGGGTAGCTCTAACCAAGCAGAATTTCCTAGCAAATCTACATCTCTGTGGAGACATGGACTCCTTAGKCTATCAACTCCTTTAGCTATCTGCTCATTAACTTGTCACATCTGACCGGAGAGGAAGGAGGGCTCCGTTCTGCTGACCCACAGCTTCTGGAGTAGCAATAGCAAAAGGTCAACAGCTGAATGTTGTGGGACTTGTGACTAAGGACTCAGTGTCTCCTGCTTGTGTTACTTGTTCAGTTGCTAAATAAAACCCCTGCCAGTCATGTCAGCGGGCTTGTGCCACACACTGGACATGCTCTATACCATGGATTACCTCGTTCTTGCCTTCTTCAACCTTTGCAGCCCAGGCATCACCCTG
Source organism: Phoebastria nigripes (assembly GCA_035582835.1). NCBI lineage: Eukaryota > Metazoa > Chordata > Aves > Procellariiformes > Diomedeidae > Phoebastria > Phoebastria nigripes. The sequence goes on from JAYKAV010001643.1 coordinate 858,424, forward strand.
CCTCCACCAACTGCCTTGGCTGCAATGCACAGTCCAGGGAATCTTCATCCAAGGAAAATCACTTGCCAGCAATGTACCCTCCAGCGCCTTAAAGCAGCATCTCCAGGCACCGCCCCTCTGCAAATGCAAGGCATCCAGGGCTTCCCGAACTCCATCGTGCATTCCTGCCCATATCTGTGGAGGACATAGACCTGTATGACGCAGCCTGGAATACACCTCCACCATGTCTGCAAATATGCAGACTATCCGGCACTGCCACAGGCATGGTGATGAGTGCTGTCCTCTTGAGCCCACCCTCCTCCTGAGCAGAGCGGACCCCCAAGGACTCCTTTTTCTTCCATCAGTTCACATTTATTATTTTGCCTTGTTCCAGCATCTTGTGGTTTATGAACGCAAACACTTTCCTCCCTCCCCATCCCAATGTTGGGCTTCTCTACATCCTGCTTGTAACCTTGGTACTAAGTAAGGTGCTGTATAATATGCAGGAACTCGTTTTTCATGTATTGGCCTGGCACACAATGCTCTTAACAGCTATTTTTATGCTTCTTAACTGGGTGTCTTGCCACTCGCATTGTGAACAGCTTTTAAGTCTTTTTCTATGCCCTCCCACTGAGAACTACTAATGTCCACCAATAACCTCTGCTCCTGGGCACTTGCTCGCTGCTTCTCCTCCCACCAGTCCCTCCAGCCCACAGAGGCCCCAGGCTGACATCCTCCCCAGCATCCCAAATCTCTCTTTCCCTCTATTTTGTAATATTTTCCCTTTTGGGATGCCAAATTCCCTCCCTGCCCCCAATACCATCTCATCTACTGATTACTTAAAATTCATGCATCACTTCTGTCACCATTTCCATATAAAAGTATATACAGTTTTTGTGACAAAGCTGTCATGGCAACTTGAAGTTTGTCAGGTTTTCACATTATACATAATCTGCAAAACTGCACATTATTAAACACATTCTGATGCACCCAATTACTTACAAATTATTCCATTGCCAGATCCCACTGCTATATTCAGTCAACATTTGTCATCCTGAAGAAAACTTCCCGATTAAGTTGCCGTGGCTTCAGGGCATTGAGGAGGGAGGGTGCTCTTCTGTCATGCCTGGAGCAGACTTAGAGGAGATCAAAGTCTCTAACACTTTTCTGGCTCAGCTGGTGGATGGACTTAAGAGCTGCAGTAGGATGGGCTGCTAGGGAACACGATTACTTCTGCACGCATCTACTGAGCCTTAAAAACATGATACAATAGCTGTTGCCACCCCTTTTCGAGCACATTCCATGTTAACACTCACATTTTGGTCAACTAGCATCAAATAAATGTATGCTGATAGATCTAGACATAAATTAGATAATCCATAACATTACGCTGAAACTCTAGTAGGTACTAACAATCCTGCGCTCCCCTGCTTAGAGCCCACAGAAGTGCTACGTGAGCCTGGCAGAGCCAGACATTTCATACACATCTGTGCTGCTGTAAAGACATTTCATTCACTAATTTCATTTCCCATTTCATTTGACTTACAAACACCTATTCTGAGTCTGGCTCAGCCTCCGGTTGCTGGCAGATGGATTCTCCTTATTTTTTATTAGGCAATAAGGCTTAGGTGTGGGGAGACCATTTTATTTCCTTTCTGATCTTGACTTTAAGTGTAATTACATGCAAATATTTTTCCATCTGTTACCTGATTTTCTTCTTCATAGGCTTCAGACATTACTGGAACTACTTCATCTCACAAAAAATTCTTGCTCTAAGAAAGAATACAAACACTGCTAAGGCTTTTCCCTGTGAAAATCTAAAAGGTTTAATCAGGTAAAATGCATTGACTGATTTCTAATTTTTAAATTCCCAATTTTTTAACTCCCAAGAAACTTTTTTTACTGTGCAAAGCCTATATTAATAAATTAATAATTAATGAATCAGTTATCAAGAATTAAAATAACAAATCGCTTAATAAATAATTTAATAAAGTAATACATCAATGTGCTTTTCCCCCTCTATATGCAGAGTGACTTCTGGTTTATTCCTTTCTTTGATGACAAATTACATTTGCTCCGCCTTCTCTGAACAGCTTTAGCCATTATATTTTACATTTGATCCCACTGGGACATCCTGGGATAAAAAGAGCATGAGAAGGTTTAAAAACTGTGTTTGTCCCTATTTCTGGAGTGAGAGCAGGCAGAATCACATACTTTGCCTTTCCACAGACATTCATTCTCCACCAAGCTCAGCAGCATCCTGAGGTCCTTCTTTGGCATTACTGAGGAGGACACTATTACAGTTTTCTCCATCATTTCTCAGGAGCTGCTACTATTTTGGAGTATCTGCAGGATGGCCACTGTGATGTGCTACAAATTCATTCCCRTGTTACTGGATTCTGAATGCAAGAGTGGCTATTGATAAATTATTTTCAAGTCAGGATTATCTGACTTGAAACCTACCCCTCTAATGAAGTTAGAAATTCAGTTTGTTCTCTGCACTCTGTTGAAACGCTCCAGGACACTCTCTGTGGCCTCATCCCAGTGACAATACCTGTTCCTCCTCTATATAGTTCCTTTTCTCCCTCTCTGATTTTACCAAGTGAGCAGGAGAATAATGGTGTGAGTTCTGGCTTGCTACATAAAGGAAGGCCTTTGCCTTCTAGCATTTCTATCTTGTAGCAGCCTCTATGAACTTTCCATCCTCCATGTACTCTCCAGTAACTACCAAATTACCCACCTGCTTCTTTGATATATCACAGCATTTCTCAGCTTTTTCTGCCAGGGCATCAGAAGCTGTAGCATGCGTCAGCTTTCAGTTCTGTGATCTTCTGCTCAAGTTTCTGATTTTCACCTTCATCTCTTTCTTTATCTGTACATTGAACTTTTCACATCCTCTTTTAAGGCCTCATTTGGCTCTGCTATAGCCGTAGTTGGTATCTGTCAAACCCTGAACAACTGCAGCTGTGCTCTATTCTTGTCAATATTCCGTTGTTAAAAAAAAAAACCAAAAACAAACTCAAAAAACACACACACACACACACACAAAAGATTCAGGGATTTCCAGCACCTGTTTCAAACATATTCTGATGCATTTGTATAACAACCTTTTTGAGGGAGTCAATGACAGGTGCTGCCAAACACTTACCTAAGCATCTTCCCAGAACACCTAGTATCCCATATCTCTTACCTGCTGCTCCCAATAACTCTAATTCACGTTTTCAAGATCAGTAAGAGCCCAATCTGCAAACTGGCTGCAAATAGCACTGTATTTGTCCCTCTGGGATCATCAGATTCTTGACCTCCTTGAATCTTGCTAACTTTATAAACTCCTCAAAATTCCTTCCTACATCTACAGTACTAACTTCTAACTTTCTTTTTAACTCTTTAAATGTCACGATAGGTCCCATTAATTTTGGTGAGTTATGATTGCTTTGCATTGCACAGGCTTTTCTAGCAAAAGATATAGTAGGGTTTTCCAGCATTCTCACTCAGTGGTCCACTTTAGCCTTTTCCCCTTCTTTCATGATACACCGTCTCCTCTCACTTGCTACAATTGCATTCAGATTTATTGATCCTTGTACACAAATGGTCTCTTTTTATTGCATTTCCCAGTGACCTATGAGGATTCCCCCAATACAGAAGGATTTCCAGCTGTTTGCAAATACTGTAAAGAGCCGCTAACAAAAAGAATTCAAGAATCCAGCCTTGTTTGGAAGAGAAACACTTGTCTCAAGTGAAGATGCAAATAGAGACATTTCCCAGGAAGTAAACCATACAGTATGGTCAATACAAAAGCATAGCACTTCATCTATAATTTACCAGAAGTCAATCCTGCAACTAACCCTCTGCCTAAAATATCTGCTGAATTCAACCTGAGGTCAACATGACACAGGGAAGGTGCCTTCTGAACCTCTTCCTGGTGAGTGAGGATGGATGGATGGATGGATGGATGGATGGAGAAAATGGCAAAAGTAGAAACAGACATGGAAGATAACAGGAAAACAGGTATCAATAGGATGGTGGAAGAGAATAAAGTGCTAGTGAGAAGGAGTGCATCCTGTCCTCTCCCCTAAAAACTCATCTTCCTCTGAACTCTGCTACTTTGCTCTTCCTTTTATGCCTGGTTTATTACCCCCTCAGGCTTTGCTCCTCCCATCCTGCTCCCTGGATGATCCTGTCTCTGCTGCAACACTCATATTCTGTCCTGCTATTCTGCAAGCCCATCCTGCCTCTGAGCTGTAAGCCCCTTCCTCCTTTCCCTGTGTTATTTTAATTCCCTAAAATTCCCTGTCTCTCATCAGTACTTCCAAGCCCATTACATTTCCCATTCTTTCCACAAGTCTGTCTGTTTCTCTCTATATAAAAAGGTCGTCTTTTGAGGACCACAAATATGCTTCTTCCCAACCCCTTCTCTTCACCAAGACACATACTTGTTCCCATTTTTACCTGATTGCTACTTTTATGCAAACCACTCCAGCTTCAGTTCTTCCGTCTTAAAATTACTTGCTGTCTTCTTCCATTTCCTGAATACTTCAATCTCCTCGTCAACCATCTTGCTCATACTTCCCCTCCCTCAGGCTCCCTCTCCTCTTCCAAACCTAGCTGCAGATTATCCTACCTACAGGTCTCTTTCTCCTCTCTTCTCTGAGATCTCCTCCAAGGCCTGCTCTCACCAGCTTTTCTCCCAGCCATTTTTCTTGCTGCCAAAACCCTAATTCCATCTGCAAATCTCATCTTGCTTTAGCTCGCTGAGCCCTTCTTCACTCACACTCAGCTTTCTTCAAGCCTTTTGCTGGTGCAAGGCCAGCCAGGACATTTAGTAGCTCATATTGAGAAGCATCCACTTCATCAATCTCAAAAGGATGTTGACAAAGGCTTCTCAAAGGATAAGTGAGTCACTGTTTCACTGCCACTATTTTATCCCTACCTACTCTAGGACAGCTCATTTAACAAACAAGCAACCATACCAGGGGATTTGCTCTACTGACACCAACAGCGAGCAGTAAGGCACAATCAACAGAAAAAGAAGGTATTATGATGGTAATATCTGCTCAATACAGCATTTTGCAGCCCCTTTCCTTTTGGTTTAGAAACACCATATGTTCTAATAGCGTTGAACGTTTCATGTGTTTTGTTTGTCTTGATTCATCTCTAAGCCCCTCCAGCCAAACTGTGAACTTTGTGCTTCAACAAACCACACTAAGTGGGTTACTAAAAGTCGATTCTACTTAAACTTACATATTGCTACAGCAATTACAAAGGATTGTGCACAAATTGCGTCAACAGACTCTGAATTTTATGGTAGGACAAAGATAACAAGCAAAAAGACACAAGCAAGAGCAGACAGTATGCCAATTTAAGCTATGAAGGATGTTTGGAGGACTTGCCATCTATATTCAAAAGAAACTGGATTCACAACTCAAAAAAAAATCTGGTAAAAATAATCCCCATTCAGTGGATTAAAACAGGCTACTTCTTTATACTGATCTAGTAGCATTCATATGTTGTTTCCATTCAACGAAGGGATTTAATCCAGTTGTGCTCTGTGTGTGTACAAATACAGGTATTACCTGTTTGAAGTGACGGAGCAGAATCTGGTGCCCACAGCACTTAACGCTAGCAATTACTAGTCAAAACCCAGGATGATTAGTGGATTTGCATACAAGTTGAAATAGGATCAATAATTGCAGACTTACATACTGCAGGGGAAGCTTGCTGGACTGCAAGAAAAATTTTCTTTTCATGTGACAAAGTGCAACAAATTGAATTTGCCAGTCTGTGATGTCCTTGTTTTGCACAGAGCTTTGAGATGCCATTTTTACAGCCAGTCAGGGTCAAGAGGAACCATAACTGTGTCTCTGAGGATGGAAGATCACTCTGTGGACTGCATTCCCAATAAGGTCAATATAGTAAACTCAAATTAAGGCAGTGGGCAGGAAACAGGGCTACCATACCTCAGTTCTGACATTGCCTAAGGCCAAAATAGTACAGCTCAGGAGGTGAGGAGGATTTAGTAACACTGGACACATCTCTTCTCCCAAGAAAAGTAACTTAGCACCATCTAGGTTTACCTAGCTTTGGACAGTGCTCTTGCTAAYGATTTCTGGTGACACGCTGGTGATATCAGTCACGAGGACTGTGTTTCAAGGGGAAATAAATTCTCTTCTGGTCTCTGCTGCTGGAGGCTGCATCTTCCCTGAGTCCCCATCGTGTTGTTCCTCGCTCTTCTAATCTCTCCCCAACCACGAGCTCTTCCAGTTTCTCTGAAGCTCTGCTGATTTGGAGTACCAATGCAGATGGAGGAATATCTCCCTGGGGAGAAGAGCCAGCTCCCAGTTTGGAAACAGAGCTAATTTTCAGATGTCCTTCTTTTTCCCACACGAGGAAGGGGCTTCCATTCTGCCCCTTCCTCCTCCCTCCGAGAATACCATTTTTTTTCTGTATCAGAAAATAAGCATTAATAAATAAAGATAATCAAATTAATCCTTGTCCTAGGTGAACCTTCTTGCAAAACACAGCGAACTGCTGCCTCTCAGGGACTGACATCAATGGCAGACGTATTTCAAGTAATACTGTAAATGTTAATTCTCCTATGGATTTTTTGTGTGTTGAGGGCTTTTTTTTTAAATAAGAAGAAACAAAACAACCTTGAGATTTAGGAAAAAATATAACATCTTTTTGGACTTCTGTTTTCAAAAACATCTTTTCCAGAGAAACCCACCTGAGTGCCAGAACTAACAATCAGAATAGCGTTTGAAGTCAGCAACATCTCTTTGGAGAAAAATGATATCCAAGTTGCTCTTGTACAGGGAGTTTATAGCTGTCATTCTTGTATTTCTTTTTTTTTTTTTTTTTTTTTTTTCGCAGTTAGGTGATTCTCCAGCTTGACCGGTTCTTCCATCCCGCCCTTTTCAGTAAAGCTGGGCTTATAAATGAACATCCCAAAGATCCTAATGTGAGCATCTGCGCTGAGTCTTGCTTCCAAACTAGGGACTCCTCCCACACAAAATTATTACAGCTGAGGCTTCTTTTTTTAACCCAACTGAAAACCACAAGTATGAGGAACTACAGGTAAGCCAGCACCACTCCTCCATCTAACACATCTCCTTACAAAACATCTGGAAATTATTGCATAGCTCCAGCCAGCCCGAGTCTACCGAGGAATTTTTTTTCTCACGGGTCCCAGAGGACTTGCTTTCTGTGCTAGGTCTGCATCAGTTACAATCCTTGTCTACAAATCAAGCTGGATTTGCTAAAAATAAGAGAGAAAAGAAAACCAAAACTAGCAAAAAATATCCCCCATCTCTCATCATGTCTTCACCTCATGTCCTTACCTCACACCTTGGCTTTCTCAGGGTTGGAGGAAAGGGTCTTGGTGTTGGTAAATGAGGGCACCAAGGCAGCTTGGTGACCTGCTGCCTTTCCCTTCAGCACAGCTTCAGCACAAGAAACGCTCCTTCACCAAACAAGGGTTCAGAGAAAAGCACCCAAGCGTTGCCTGGGCTGGGCATGACTGACTGAAGAGGTGACGAACCTTTCCTTCATCTCCCAAGCCCCGTCCTGGCTGCTGGGCCTTTGGAGGAAAAGGGGTGTCTGGCACAGCTAGCCCATGCTAGCCACAGGTGGAAGGCACAGCTGGACACAATCCCTGGGGTGATGTCTGGCAGTGACAGGCCAGGAGGGGAGCACCCGGCAGATGGTGTGAAAAGAGGCAGAAGCCTGAATGAAAGGAGCAGACTTGATCTTGGAGAAGCAGAAGGGCAGGAAACTTAGAAATCCTTGATGCCACATTCACTTTGCAGAGTGGAAATGTATTGTTAAGAGGAAATACATCTTTAGTCACAAATAAATACATAGGTCACGTATATATTTAAAAGCATGTAATGCCAATTTCCAAAACAAGACAAATGGTCCCCCTGCTTTCCGCTTTTGCTTGGCCTGGGTGACACAGGCAGGAATTATTTTTTCGTCCCTTCCCTCTGCCAAATTCTAGCTTCCATTTCTCTTGAGTACCATCAAAGTCAGAAAGGGGTTTTGATGCCTCCTAAGAGCCTGTGCCTTCCCCGCATCCTGCCCACGCTCACTTCTTGACTACTCCTCCCTCAGGTGAACGAGACGGTTGTCGTACTTCAAGAACAGCAACTCTTACAAAAAAGCAGGCTAACTGCGGTTCCCAGTGTACAAAATTAAACCCCTCACTTATTCTCTAAGCTTTCCCGCTGCGTAAACCTGGACCGTGACTGTAGTCAAAGCCAGCTACATAAACACCTCACTGTCCAGCTCCATGCTCAGCTCCTCACCAGGACCAAATTAACAGTCTCGTCCCAATTCTGTTTTGCATCAAGAAGACCTCCTCATGGTGCTGAAGGGATCTTGGAGTAAGTGTCAGTGATGGTTAGGAGGGCATAGAAGAAAGTTACGTTTCACCTGTGATGGTGCCTTTCTTGTGTGCCATGCTGCAGGGATGCGTTCAATTTTTCCAGACAAGTATTTCCGTGTGTTGGCTCTCAGCATGTCCGGACGCCTTGCACAGAACCTCCCAAGCTCTACAGCTTTTCCTCTGGAGGCAATGGAAATATCCCAAATACACAGGACACCAATACCTTGTTGTGGGGTTCAGGGATACAGGGAACAACACGATAGGGTCAAAATTCAGAGTTCAGGCTATCCCTGAACAGACTCTTCTGAAGAGTTTTCCATCTTTTCGCATAGCTGAAAGCCAACATATTTCAAATAGATACTAGACACATCACTGGCTTCTATAGTGAACCAATTCCTCACTGCTTTATTCCCTGCACCATTTGTACCATCCAAAACATGTATAAAAATACAATTTTGCGGTTTAAAAGTTCGTTCCGACTTCCCAAAGCTGTGACAGACCAAGTGCTAAAGTACCAGAAAACAGTTTTCTGACTAAATTTATTACAGCAGAACTACAAATCACATTTCCAAATAGGGTGGTTTGAAAATACTGGGGGGTATTTATTTACAACATGAGAAAAAACAGAGCTCAGTGAAGTGCAAGTACTAAAAATAGAAGTCGGACTTTTAAACTATTTGACAAAACCATGTCAATCAAACAGTGACCCCAGGAGCCACAAACATTGAAGGAAAAGCTCTTGACAGTCCTGGCAAGATGAATTTGAGAACATTTACGGGGACGGGGGAACACACACACAAAAAACCCAAAAAAACGAATAGAGTGGAGCAGAAATCAGTGTACAATTTCTATAAAAAACTTGATTTTTTTTAAAACTCTGTGGCTGATGGTTTGGATAGGCTCCTGTTGCACACGACAGGGCAGACCTTAAGTCCATTTAAGCTCATGGGAAATCAGGTACTAGTACTGCCTACCACAGCCACTGTCTTTCCACTGAACAGTGAAACATACCCTCCTGACAGTACTTCCTCTGCAATACTTCCCACCTCTTGCCCACAACCCCTCTTAGTAAGAGGATAATATCTATAATCTTCATTTTTCAAATACTGGTGATCTCTTCATTACATTTATGAATGCATGTTGCACCCTGGATCAAACATCATGACGAGTAAATCTGGACTGGAACTATACGTGTGGCTGAGCCTGGTTTCTGTAATGGGCTCGCCCAAACCCAATTCTTCTCCAGAGGCTGAATCATTTCCTGCCCATCTTGTCGGGTTGCATGCCCAAGTCTCTTAGTGCTTTTATGCATTGGCTGCTCCTCAGTACAGGTAAATGGAGAAGTGGGAGATTGCCTAAATATGCCCTCCTAGCCCATATTCAAGACCTGAGGAGGGGTTGGTTGCAGGAGTTGGTTTCTGCCATGGCCTGAGAGAAGAGGAACAGCACTGGGTTTGTCCTTGGGAGCTGAGTGGCAGAGGACACGTCAGGGACGCCCAGCAGCTGTGCCCGGTGCATGGCCACCAAGGGCAGGGACAGCCCCCTGGGCCTCCTGGGCACAGGGACTGCCTCGGGG
>JAYKAV010001643.1:871816-949810 GCA_035582835.1 Phoebastria nigripes
TCTTCTCCGTCGTCATCGTCGTCTTCTCCGTCGTCATTGTCGTCTTCTTCTTCTCCGCGTCTTCTCCTCCATCGTCGTCGTCTTCCCCGTCGTCATCGTTGTCTTCTCCGTCGTCGTCATCATCATCTTCTTCGTCGTCATCTTCTCCATCGTGGTCTTCTTCTTCTTCGTTGTCGTCGTCTTCTTTTTCTCCATCGTCTTCTCCACCGTCGTCGTCTTCTTCTTCTTCGTCGTCATCTTCTCCATCGTGGTCTTCTTCTTCTTCTTCGTCGTCGTCTTCTTTTTCTCCATCGTCTTCTCCACCGTCGTCGTCTTCTTCTTCTTCGTCGTCGTCATCTTCTTCTCCGTCATCGTCTTCTCTATCGTCGTCGTCATCTTCTCCGTCGTCGTCGTCGCCTTCTCCGTCGTCGTCGTCGCCTTCTCCGTCGTCGCCGTCGCCTTCTCCGTCGTCGCCTTCTCCGTCGTCGCCTTCTCCGTCATCGTCGTCGTCTTCTCCATCGTCCTCTTCTTCTCCTTCATCCTCCTCTTCCTCTTCTTCGTCGTCGTCTTCTTATTCTTCTTCTCCGTCGCCGTCTTCTCTATCATTGTCGTCTTCTTCTTCTTTGTCGTTGTCGTCGTCTTCTCCGTCGTCGTCGTCAACGTCTCCGTCGTCGTCGTCATCGTCTCCGTCGTCGTCTTCTCCGTCATCGTCGTCTTCTCCGTCATCGTCGTCTTCGTCGTCTTCTCCGTCGTCCTCTTCCTCTTCTTCTCCGTCGTCCTCTTCCTCTTCTTCTCCGTCGTCTTCTTATTCTTCTTCTCCGTCGTCGTCGTCGTCTTCTCCGTCGTNTGCTGTGTTTGATGCACCCCAGGATGCAGTTTGCCCTCTTGGCTGCCAGGGCACACTGCTGACTCCTGTTGAGCCTCCTGTCAACCAGCACCCCCAGACCCCTTTCTGCAGGGCTGCTCTCCAGCCACTCCTCTCTCAGTTTAGACTTGTGTGCGGCATTACTCCATCCCAGGTACAGAATCCAGCATTTGTTCTTCTTCAATTTCATGCCATTGATGATTGCTCAATGCTCCAATCTCTCCAGATCCCTCTGCAAGAACCAGTAAAGTATTTTTCTCTTTTATCAGGGTCCTATCTACAGAACTTCATCATAGGTATATTCTTAAGAATTTTAGCTAGACGTCTGAAACCACTACTTTGTCATTTGTACGGGGACAATTGTGTTTAGGGCATCATATTACTAATGTTACAAGGAAATACTTCCTCCCCGCCCCACTGACATATTGTAGAAAATAAGGGCTTCTAGAAGGACTTTATTCCTGGAATATTCAGATAAAACCTATTCTTCAAACATCTAACATCTTCAAACATTAAACATCCTTTGTTATTTATCTTATTCAAACAAGAATTTCAGAAACACACATTGCATAAGCAACTGTCAGTTAGTAGATAAAGGTCGATTTAGAGGAAGGGAAACATTCCTCGTCTAAAATATTATTAATCCGGGTCCTCTTAGAAGGTCATAGTTGTTGAAGAAATCACTGTAGTCTAGCTGCTGTTGTGCTGTTTGACCAGGAAATAAGGGAGTTTAATGATCATACAAGACTTTGCAGAAAAAGAATCCCAGCCGACACCTACAGTCCTTTTTATTCCACAGCACTTTGCTATGTACTCATTTTAATGGTAGAAAAAAACCCCAAACCATCATATTTCAGGTGCAAATAATGACTAGGCCAATAACATATCTCAAAAAAATGATAAGGACCTATTTCACTTAAGTCTGAAAATCAAAAATGAGTCATTCAATTCACCTCAAAATACTTAAATAAATAATACAGTGGGAAAAGTTACTGTCAGCAATTTCTGTGGACAAAGAAGTCAGTTGTGTGAAATTCGCCCACAATTTAGCCTGTTTTTAAGTACTGCATGATCCTTTCTGACACAAAACTTTAAATAAGTTCATCTTGAGTTGTACAGTAAAAAATGTTTTTGAGAAAGATACAGCTTATGTTCAGTAAGGAAACTGTCACAAGTGACAATTTTTTGAAACCTATGAAGACCAAACAAAATAGGAAAATATAACAGAAAATGCAACAAATCTTTAGTGTTTTAAGAATAGTGCAGGTAGGTTTAGAAATAGTGTCTGGACCATAGCTAAACTGCTATGCATTCAAGTTCATTCTAATCAATGAAAATAGCTAAGCCTAGTATGATGTTGACTGCTGCTTTTAGGGACTTTAACAGTATTCAGTCATTTTAAAAGACTGTAATACTGTTTACAGTTAATGTCTGACAATCTAGTTTCTCATTTAAGATGTCTCATCTAAAAGTACTGGAACAGGGATTTCGTTTACAAAATGATGCTGTAATTTCTGCCATGTTTCTTATAAAAATCTTTAGAATCCTACATCCTCCTCCATGTTTCCCAGGTAACGAGGATAAAAGTTGTTCTCTTTATTTGTTGGGACAGGAATTCTTACCCACCACAATTTATTTTTGTAACTCTACTTTTACAACAGACACCAGTGATATTAATGAAATAAAAATTATTTTGCAATGAATGCTGCCTCTGAAACTACCTCTGCAGAGAATGTCCATCTGAAGGCAAGTGATATACAAAGTTTTCCTCATAAGCACACATGCACTGGCCTTAAAGCTTCTCAAAAGAAGGTTTATTGAGAATTAAATCACTGCTAAGTTTGGGTGACATTCACTAAGGAATAGTAAACTATTTCCTAATAAGATGTGATTATTGCAAAGAAAAATCCTATTACAATGAAATACTGTTAGTCCAAACCAAATGTTCATTTTAAAGCCATCTGAATGCTATGTTTAGTATCAAGATTCTTTTCACTAATCATCAGATTGCAATCTGTTCGAATCCTGACTTCTGCCTGAATGGTTGCTTTTCGATACTGTGCTATTGGCTGTGGAAGACAGACCTCCAATATAGCTGAGCACATAAATGACTAGGGTACCTTCTCATTTTCATCAATGTCATTGGAAAATATACTTTTAATTTAATATGATTTTCATTTCCACAGTTCATGCACCTATCAAACAGTACTCTATGGTCAAGTTCTGCTTTATGGAACTTGACAATACACCCACTGAAACACTGGCCTATACAAATGAAAATAACATTTTCGTTTCACTCCTTTTTGACACACAAACCTTACTGGGTAGTACCAATGCAGAGCTAAGAACTACTTACAAGTCAGTAAACGTGGTCTCAGCAGAAACCCTTTAGCTATGTCATCCTGGTTTGAACCATCTGTTCTGTTCTCTCTCCACACCTTCACGCATGCTTAAGGAATCTACCTACCAGCTATGTTTCATGAATATCCTTTCATGACAACACAGATTCTCTTTTAGGTACTCCACAGCTAGCTTACATAAAATGATCCAGCACTCCTGATTTTATTCAGAAAAATCAAAAGATGAGCAGAATTCATCCTCTGTTAAGAACCTTGTTTTCTTGAGCATGGTTGATGTTCAACCTTCCCCACAAATGCATCGATTGGTACTTTATAAGTTTATATATTTACAGACATTCCTAGATATCGTCATGCTACAATCACACTTGACACCTGCACTTAGAAAGCTAGCAAGTGGTTAATCTGCTTATTATCACTGACATGAGAAATGCATCTCATTTGGAATTATGTCTCTATAAAAATCAACCTAAACAACAAACACAAGTTATCAGCAGTCATTCTAATTCTCGATCAAACATTTCTGCAAGCTAACAAAGTGAATGCAGATGTAGAAGTTTCAACTTAATGAGTCAGATGCATCAAGGTCTACTTTCAAATTTCCTGCTTCTGGCAACTGTTCGATGCATTCATGCTTTTCATGGTAAGGAGAACAATCCACCTGCTAAACAGATTTACTCAGAAGAATAAGCATTTGTTAAACTTTAACTATACATTTATAAAAAATTAAGTTGCCAAAGCCACTGAAGCTTTTGCCCTAAGAGTTTATTTGTTGTTTATTCTTCATGGTCTTTTGAGAGAATTTTTAAAAGTTTACTATTAATGTCACAATTAACACCCACTTCCTATGTTTCTTTACACCTTTACATTTAATTTGCCTTCAAATATGAATTGCTATAGCAGCTGTAATTTGGCAAAACTCAGTTACATTTTATTTGATAATAACAGAGTAAAAAACACTGGCTATCAGAATTTTGAACTATTTTCTTCTTATTTATCACCAGCATGGGGACTCAAGGACTAATAATCAGAATTACATTTTGCTGGACTTTCTACAGAAAAAAAAAAAAAAAAAAGCTGCTGCATGAAATGAACCACATGAGATACAGGTGAGATGTCACTTTCAAGCTAAGATAATCTTAACCTTTCATTCCTGTTGCCTGATGTGAACTACTACATGAATTTGGAGAGTTATCATAACACCACCAGACTCAGCATCATTAGTTTAAATTTTGTAAGGAGGCAAGTGTTTCTTGGGTCTTTCATCAGTCAAACTCACCATGAAAAGAAGGCAATATCACAATTTTGTCCTCAAATCAGTCTGAACCAGCTACTTTTCCCTAGCAGAAACTACACTGACATTGTGATTCAAAACCATCTGGAATAGAACTTCATGGAATTTCTCAGATCTGTCTCTCTTTTATTAAAAACAAGCAAAAAAACCCCACCACATCAAAATCCACAATTTTACTTAATTTTTTAAAGGGGAAAGTCTATAGTCCCATACTGACACTTTTTTCTACCAAATTATCCTCTGTCCCTTTAAACTGGAGACCTTTCATACAGTGTAAGGACACTTCTTGAGTATGCACATTTTATGTTACCGTCTTAAGCTCCCCTGACTCTAGAGTTGTCTGATGCCTGTAACACCTGCTCCTTAGCTGAGCTCTCTCATACATGATCACTTTTTGTCACCCACGTCATCTCAGGGGAGATCAGGTGTTACACTTAATGGCAATCCTCAAATTTGTCTACAGAACACAAATACAGACACATTTATCTTCATCCAAATAATTATTGACAAAAAATATTCATCAAGCCATCAGATAGACAAGGTGTGCAGAAAAACCAGCTAGTTTAAGTACTGAGGAAGCCTTATTCCTTGTCCACTCAATGATGAAAGTTCTTATTAAAAAGAGCTCACGCTTCACCCTGTCACCTTTCATTGGGAGAAAAAAAAAAAAATCATAAATATTCAGATAGACTTTTTTATTCACCTGAGAAGATCTCTCACAGGGTGACCAACTGAAGATGTGTTTTCTTACAATGGGAGTTGCTTGACTCCCCATGTAACAGAGCAAGCCTACTATAGAAGTTACAATGAGCTAAGCAGTAGGTTGAGGAAGTCCCTTTGGGGAAAAGAAAGAATGGCACATAATTCAAGAGTCATCTCTATTTAACAGTCTCTCAGTGCACAGTCTCTCTTATAGTTTAATATCCAAAGAGGCAGTAATTAGTGATGAGCAGACTTTTCTCAACTTAATCCAGTTTCAGTTAACAACAGACAGTTATGCTCTATGCTTCTTTTTTTGAGTTGCATTCACATTGCCAAATTAGCTTGTTTCAGGAAAAAGTTAGCATTATCCAGGTTATACAATAGGTCTTTAAGTCATTAATGTAACTTTTCATTACTACTTACCCCTTTAGTTTATGTTCCAGAATTGGCAATACTATAGGTTTGTATTTAAAGACCATTCCCTTTGGTAAASCTGAAGGTTCGTGGGAATCAGCATGTTAATGGGAAGACAGTTAAAATAAAAGGTTATCCAGTTCCACATATCTTTTCAAACTTTTTAAATCAGCATAAATGGTCTCTGGTATGTCTACTAATAATTGATTAGATTTTTTTTTTCCAGTTGGCTTCAGTTTTCTTCCATAACATTGGTCTATTTCTGGTACAAAGTTGAAGGGAAGACACCAAACTTCACTTCATTCATGATAAAGAGCATATACTTTTAAAAAAATTCTCTAGAATTTTTTTTYCAGTATCACAAGGCATTGTTTTGTAGGACATGTAATGGGAATCTTTGCTGTTTATCAAAGATCATCCATAACCATACTTCTAAACAAGCAAGTCTCCCTGGTTATCTTGGCAGCAAATAAACTGGGCAAGTAGAGTTTCAAGCGCAGAAAAGGCTGGTAAAATTTTGGGGAGATTTTCCAGGAGGAGATACATGGAACAGATGATAGAAAAAATAGGGTAACGAAAACATTGATCACAACAGCCTCCTTCAGAGCTTAGGAAATGGGCATTCACCTCTAGGTAAGAAACCAGTAAATGGCTCATCCATTCATATTACAACAGACATGAGAAATGTAGCTTGTCAGGGTTTATGCAAGCATAAAAACTGACCTTCTAAAAGCAAAGCCTCCTTACAGCCTCTTCATTAGTTGGTAAGTAATAGCAATGTGAACAGACTACATATTACATGAGCTATAACTAACTCACAGATAGTAGGGTTGTTTTTTCTTTGTTTAAGTTTTGTTTTACCTTGTAGGCAACGTAATTGCAAAGATATTATTAAGGAAGAAATTACAGGCCCTGAATAGGGTATAGATAATTCTCTAAATTTCCACAGCTACATAGGATTCAGCAAGATAATTCTCATTAGTACAGCTCTAGAAAATATATATACTCTCACTATCTCCATGTAGTATTATTCTAATTACATTGCTTACAAGGTAAATGTATGTAAAAAAAAGTATCTGTGAGCTAGTCATACTTCATAACATCAGACATTTTCACTTTGCATRCAAACACGTTATACACTAAAATAAACAGATGGCTCAGGGTATAGGTAAAAGGGTGTACAGCTTTCTACCAGTGGCTTAACATCAAACTCATCCTTAAATGCAGATGGAAAATCATTTCTGTTTGGCAACTGCTAGTTTGTCCAACATTAGATCATTTCATCCCATTTTCTAATGGGCAGATGTTGCCAGCACAAAGATCATTATTATAATCGGTACTAGATTTTGGCAATCTTAGCACAGAAATCAAGGACTACATAGAACGGGATATTTAATCCTTTCATCCTCATTGTTGTCAAGTACAAAACAGGAGTGAAACAGTTTTTGAAGCAAAATGGAGAAAATCTTATGCACTGAACTACAGATATATACTCTGTGGATATATCATTTGAGTCTTCAAGACTAATAAACAGCTTCTGTCATATGCAATTAAATCACATGAAGTGCTTAAAAACTGGCATACTGTATTCCATTTTATTGTACGCACGCTCATGTGGTATATGGTATCTGCTGTTTAGATTTCCCTCAAGATTTTACATCATTCCCAAAAATAGACCATATGGCAGCAAATTCTCCAGAGAATAAAAGAATAAATTTTGCAGCTGGCAAATTAAAAATTCATTTGATTATCTTCTAGATGCTGGCAGTTTCAGTCAGAAGGTGGGTGGTCAAGTAACATCACTATTCCAACTGGCAGAGCTGTTCATTCTCTGTCATTCTTTTTATTGGTATAGGTTCAACCTCTGTGACAAAGATTTGATTTGTACATGTACATGATGGTGTTCATGATAATAATTGCTGTATCAGAAGTGCTGTGTCAAAGACACATGCAAACCACTATAAGTTGTTTATTAAATATTGAATGCTCTCCATCAGCAATAAAAAGCAAAACACTGAGACACACACTGCTTTTATGTTCTGTGTGGCTATTCTTACATGGCTTGAAATCTGTTTGAATGAATTTACTATCACTGCATGCCATCCAAGAGCAAGCAGCAGATTCATCGCAAACCTGACTTTGCTGGAGAACCTGAATGAAAAAAGACTACAGAGAAAAAGATAAACAACCCAAAAACAATGGCTTGTTGCACTAATAGCAAAAGTATTTAAAAAAACAATTGGAGAAAAAAACCAAAAACCTCTTAAGCTCTACAGTACTTTGATGATTTTATAGTTTGCTCATATTTGTGCCTTGTAATTCCTATCACAGAATATTTGCACAAACATAACCTATTGAATAAGTTCATTTTCATATAAACCACTGAATTACAGGATGGCCACAGGTGAATTTTTTATTCCACGCTTTTTCAGATTAGCAGAGTGTATGCAGACCATCTGATATGTGTTATTTTTGTAATCAATTGTCTCTATACCCATTTAGGTAACATCATGTTTGGACTACTAYGTATCTTCCTGATTAAAACACCTCTGGATTTATACGTCATTTCTCTTATATAAAATGTCTGCAGTTATTCAAGAAAACATGATGCTAATAGCATCATTTCCAAATAACATCTTATAACTCTCTATATACATGCTGTTAACAAGGTCAACTGGACTGCATATGTGAAGAGATTCCAGAATATCAGCCTCAGCCTCCTGTTGCATATTCTCTGATGTACCATTTAACTATTTATGTCACCATGACATGTAAAATAAGACTATTCAAATGCCTTGCAAGGACTCRTAAAAATTGTTTCCAAATTTTTATCATTTGCAGGTGTTAAATAAGCACTAACCATTGGTCACAATGTAATTAATCATATCAAACTACAAAAGTAGCGAACAGTTCACTGTCCATAYTTAGATGAAGATTATGTCCCTTCTTTTTTTAATCCTTACCTCTTTCCTGTCTGATTTAGCCAATTGTCTGAMTTTTTCATTTCAGATCTCCAAATGCTGCAAGGGTGATAAAGCCAAGTGTGCTGGATTGTACTTTGCCTGTAGAAATGAAATGATGAGGATAAAAACAGAGGGGAGGAATTGGGTATGGAGGTTTTACAAACCATGCTTGTGAAAAAATTAATTGTGCTTCTCACTGATAACTTTGAAAGATCCTTACATGTGGAAAAAACTCTTCTTAATTCTTCAGTGACTTGAAAATTGAAACAAATATTTGCATGGAAATCACAGTCKCTTGTCCTTGTGACTGTGATTCTGATAACACAAAATCCAAGTTTTCTTGAACTGAAACCTCAGCAAAAAAGTTAACTAATTTTCTAATTCAGCATAGAAATGGAATATGGTGACATCTGTACCACTTAAGGTTTTTTTGTGCCAAGTAGGGAAGTAATTTATCAGATTAGGAAAATGTGTATTATATATACAAATATGCAGAAAGTCACATATTACCAAGAAAATATTAACCTGAAAACTGGTTTTCTTTAAAAAAAGATATTAAGCACATCCCTTTTTCATATGTTCATATTTCTAAAGAATTTGAATCTTTTTCCYACCCATTTGTTACCATGGACATTTTAGCAAAAACACATGTCCCTTTGTGTTTCACAAGTTATAGGAGAAAGAGAAGTGTTAATTTTGATCAAAACTTTTGTAGAAGTTCCATAATGCTGAATCCTGGAATCTGCCGATAGTGTCTACATGAGAGATTAACTAGAGTCATTTATTAAAATTGTGTAATAGATTTGGGTTAAAATGACCATTTGAGTTGCAATACAGAAATTTAAGAGTAAAAATTTAAATAGATTTGGTCTCAAAGATTGCTTTAAAACTTTAAAAGTGAAAATGAATATTAGATTTCCTCCCCAATTARGGAGAAGATTAAAGTTCCCTTAGAGGAAGTAAAAGCCTTGACACTATTTTTATGGTGGTATTTCAGGTCAAGGCAGAAGAGCACAGACTGAAGTCTTTCAGAACTAAACTCAGTTAAAATCTGGATGTGTATTTCATACGTTTGCTGTGTGCGAGGCAGTCAAGAAGTGTCTCCACGTGGTCCCGGCACGATCAAGCTTCACTCTGGTACGTTATCCAAGTTTCTGTGCTCTTCRCTACTTAGGTAAGCTCGCAAAGGAGAAAAGATGTCCTCTTAATAATGAACAATGAAGGAGTAGTCACACGCTCCTCTGCTTGCCCAGGGAGATTTTGCTACGTATGACTAAAACTACAAAAATGGCTCCAGACAAGATGGGAGAGACATTTCTTCAAAATAAAACAAAAAAACACCAACAAAACCAAACCCCAAAATCAACAACAACAACAACAATCCTCATTCCACTTAGTTTTACACAAACACTAAATAGCCTAACGTTGGTGAAATTTTACTCTGTTTCTTCCCCTTTTGYACCGGGTGCAGGTGCCCAAGGGCCGGCGGGGGCTGCAGGGGTCTCTCTGAGGAGAGGCCGGGGCTGCCCCGAGCCGGCTCCAGCCGGCTCCAGCCTGCGCGTGCCGAGGCCCTGCTTCCCTTCCCGGGAAGCGGCTGCCGGCCGATGGGAAGCAATGAATAAATTCCTCTTTCTGCTTTACTTAACACGCCGCTTTTGCTTTTCTTATTAAACTGTCATCATCTCCACCCGTGATTCTTTTTGCATTCCTTCTGTTTTTCTCCCCATTCCCCGGGAGAGGGCAGTGAGCTAAAGGTGGGGAGAATTTTTGGTTGCTGGCTGGGGTCAACCCACCATACCTTTCTTCTTTTCTATAATAGCTTTTATTTCTTAAGCTAGCACCAATCTAGCAATGCATTTACACCTGAGCTTATCTTCAAGCCATGCATATGCCCCACAGTAAACCCCATGTACATAGTCATCCATATTGCCTTCCTTGTCCCACAACAGGAAAGATTGTGTCCATATTAAAGTACACTTGCAGAAGAAAATTACTGTAGGAAAAAAACCCACCCAACCTAGAGTAGCAAAAATAAACTCTGTTTTCTCCTTCATTCCTAAAAGAGATTTCTTTTGCAGTTAAAACACTTTCAACTTCTTTATTCAGAAAAAAAAATCAAATGGCTAAAATCAAATCATTTTAGGGTGGCATATGCTTTTTAATTTAAAATTAACTTAAGGTATTGGCTTTTTTTCTTCCTACAGTTTTATCCCAATTATTTTTCAATATTAGCTGCTGTTTCCAAGGGAATCGGCAAATGAAGACAGGGAAACCTGCTGATTGCCAGGGCTGTCAAGGAAAACACAACCCCAAGTGAACTGTCTGCAGACCTTTCCCTGCACCACAACCCCAGTATCTGCTGCAGCTGCTGCCAGTGTGCCACAACACCACCACTGCTTTTGCTGAGAGGAAAACAGCTCCTCACTGCTCTTTCCAGCAACAGAACTAATGCAAATTCTGCACCTCTCAGGGGCTGAACAGGCATGAATGTGCTTATCCCAATAATTAAATTACTCATCTGTTAGTCCTACATCAACCATGCAGACTTTATTCTTGTCTCCTTTCTGGATAGTTTCAGTAGCCCTCTCTTCACTGTCCACAGTTTGGTTTTGTAATTATCAGTTATTAGTAATGTATTCTARTCAATTTATCCAACCTTGTTTGCGTCTCCTTTTCGCTTTCGTCTCTACAGCAGTGTCTCCCTAGACTGTGGTTCCTTCTCCATCCCCAGCAYCCCCTGCCTCTCAGCCATCGTTAGTATGGAAGAAGTGCCATAAAACCTAACTCTGCTCCCTGGCCACTCTGCCCAAGACACATCCTGACAGTCCRTAGCTGAGTGCCACGCGGGGAGTTTACCAAGTGATGTGTCAGTCACATCACTCTCTTGCTTTTCCCATAACTCAACCTGAAACACTGAAAAATTGTTATGGGAATGTTGCATGAACAGCATTGCTTCCAGGAAATTAAGGAAAGCAAAATATATTTCTAGATATGGAGAACAGGATTTTTTTTTTTTTTTTTTTTTAAAGGAGAAAAATGAAGACCAAAACTTTTTTCCCCCCAAACTTCAAATGCCCACTTTTGGACATCTGCCCAGTTTGGAACACTTAAAAAAGTGTTCTAATTTCAGAATATATTGAATATTCATCTCCAAAGTCAGGCTTGCTATATATTCATTGTTTATGTATAATTCTTTGTTTATGTCTTGTTGAGAAGAAAACTCCAGGCTAGAAGAATTCAGAGTAAGGATAAAGTTTTAAACCTTGAGTGTGACCTCAACAAAATCCTTTGTATTACTTATTTTAAAAAAGCAAAAGAAAATTCCAGAGATTATCCCCTGCCTACAGATAAGATTTGCATGGTTGCAAACAGTATGTCATACATAAAGTCAGATATTTTCAGTTATCTTCATAACTGCCTAAATTAATCTTAAAGTTTGTGCTTGTTTTTTTCCTACCAGATAGCTCCTTACTAACTRGCTATCTTAGGACACTGAAACACTCTTCAGAGAACAGAAATTACAAAAATCCCACTGTTCATAGGCAAAGGACTTGGGCAGAATTTAGGCTGAGTACAGCTCCTTGTGGCAAATGTCCAGTTATTTAGCAAATGTGCTCTGCAAGAGGAGGGACTACGCAAGAATTAGAAGAGATACCATAGGATGGTTGATCCACATTACAGCAAGGTACCTGAGAACAAGTAGTTGCTGCGCAGCCTACTTACATCTTCAGGTTTTACAACAGCCTATTTGTCAAACATGCACTACAGGAAATGCATATGCTCCCTTTTTAGAATAAAAATGGGCAAGACAGCGTGATCATTGTGTTAATACTTAAATTAGACCAATGAATAACCTGACAGTAATAACTTCTTTCCCCTGGTAGTGAACGAGGTTTAGAACCAGGATCCAGACTCTTAAATTCGGTGAGGAGAGGTGCACTGCCGCAGGCAGTCAAAACACTCATTGGAAAAGATTGATTCCGTACAAGTAACACTGCAGTGGCAATATCTGGTGCTCTGTAGAGATGAAAAGATTTTCTCCCACTCCTGCCCTCCCTTCCCACTCGTTTGTAAAAGTTCACTTCAACACTCTGTAACAGGAGGTTGTTTGCTAAGTCTTACAAAGGCCTTTTGAACTCAAATGTAAATAGGTACTTCAAGGATCTCAGAAATACTACCATACTCCCAACAGATTCTTGAAGAAATAAATTCTTAGTCCTAGAGAGCAAGATGTATTCAGGGCCTTTTAACTGAGGTATAATTTCCTTGGGGGAGATATATCATGGAGAAATTATTCAAGCCTCATATCTTGAATAGTTTAACTCAAAGCTGGAAAATATGGGCTATGGGACACATTAACATTTTCCGCAGGCCTGTACTGCCCCAGGGGAATCTTCACTGGACTGCCGCTCGAGTGCAGCTAGAGCTCAGCTGTCCACGTTTTTCCTCCAGAGCTGCACTCCACCAACAGATACCATGTGGAGTCAAAGCTTTCCCTCTGTCCATGCTGGAACGGTGTCTTGCCGTTAGGACAGAGAAATTCCCTCTTCCTTCCAAACCCTCCAGCAAATGCCTCTTGAAAAGTTAAAAGAAAACATGTGACAAGTTTTAGAGCATGAATGTTTATTCCCAAGAGGGATGTTCTTATTTTTTCCCTGTGAAAAATATCAGGTTTCTTCTTTACTTCTATTCAGGGAAGTAAAAGCCACTAAGATGACAGGTCTAGGACGCAATCTTCCCTACCCAGTTTTAAACCTCAAGAAAATACATATGCTTTCTTAGCCATTTCTTCTTCTTTGTCTTCCCTCCCTTATTTAATTAAGTAGCAATGGTAATGCCTCCTCTGGGTAACTTCAGTCATTATACTTTCAGTACTGGAAGATTCACAACAGAACTCAACTTCAAATAGTGGAGCAATACTATGCTGTATAATTACATGGGAATTAAACAGAATAGACATTTGAGACGTGAACAGCCAAAGGTGGACAACTGTAGAATAGTTTCTTTCTTTTCTACAGTTTCATTTCATTTCTGTTTTTTCTTAACATTTCCTTCTGATAACTCTCTTGAAATTTACTCTACTAGAAGGCCATTGAAATACCCTCAGTTACTGCAAATACCATTTTCAATTACAAATATTTTTGAGGAATAAACTAAATAAATACTTGAATATGAGCATAATTTTGTCTAAATTTCTTCCATAATATCTTTAGTCTCCAACAAAGACCTAAATTACTTTACACTATTGAAACAAAGTAGGTCTCTCTCAAGAGTCAACAATACCAAAGCCCAGGTCCTCGTCCAGTTCAAGTTTGAGAAATATATCCTACTATCAGAAAAATACCTCCCTTCCTCACTGTAACCCTAACATAGTATTTCTCTCTGATTACTGTCCTGAACTCCTGAGTCTTCTGGATACTTATTAAGTAACATATGACACAGTTCATCTCAGGCATGGCAATATACATTTTTGTTTGTTTGTCTGCAATGAAGGCAAAGTGCTGGAGAGTTGACCAAGGGACTGTCCTAACACTATTAGGCAGCACGTCCATTTGTGCTTGTTTACCTATTCCCTAGTTAGCATATGTGCATTAGAGGAAAGATATCTGTGCCTGTCAATTAAATATTTGACTCTGACATGAACAGTCCCTACTATGCGCAGTATAATTTGAAAGGTTATGTACTTTTCAGGTCTACAACATGCCCACAGTATACTAGTGTAGGTTTTTTTTATATACAGGGGACAGTACAGGCCTTGCAGACTAAAACAGAAAAATCTCCTCAAGGCAGAATGAACACCCAAAGAAACCCACTTATTTATCACGATAAAGTCTAGACAAAGTTAAAAAGTTAAAAGTATTGACTGAAATTCAACTGTTGCATTGGCCGAGCAGAAGCCAGGACTTACCTTCTGGCTACCAGACTCCAGCCTCCAGTTGGGCTGAACGTGAGTACACCAACAGCATTGGGGAAACAGCTTCCCTCAGTTGTGATTTCAAATGCAGTTGGAAAACAGTTAGTCAATGAAAATAACTTGAAGCTACCTCCACTGTATATTTCAAAGCTTGTGATCTGTCGGTACAGGTTTTGTATATATCTTCACATTTGAAATAGGGAATACCTGTCTGATATTTTCTCCAGAAATAAAATGAATGTTAAATGTTTGACTTGCATGTTGTTCCAAATAAGAGGCTGCTAAAGCTGCTGTAACGTCAGCAATTCCATCCATCGGTGCCAGCTGTGCACATAGCACTACTCTGTAGCAGGAGGAGCTTTCAGTTTGTCTTTGAGGTTCCCAATTCAGCAGGTATAACATTAAACCAACTAAGATTAAGACAACATCATGTCATAATTTCCACAATCTTATAATTAAAGAATATTACAATAGAAGCAAGCTTGCCAAAGGAAGGAAAATATTATTGAAATATTTTTGAACCAAACATTTTAGATAAGCAGCATACTAACAATAAAGGTCTCCTTCCTGAGGGAAAACGCCTCAATACTATTTCAAAAGCACGTGAAATATTCATAATGCTGTGTTGAAAATTAGTATTTACATGAACGGTTGCAGAATATAAATGGTGCATTACTGAACCTAGGTAGTGCTACCAACTCTGCAAATACCACAGATGCAAATTTACGAAAAATAATGCTAAACATAAGTATGCTACCAAAATGCTAATATACAATGCCATAGGAAAGAGCTTTTTATTTGCATACGGAAGCTTTTAAATCACATTTTGGCTTCATATTTTGGCTTTTCACACATACCACTTGCTAAATGGTTCTCTGGTTTTGGGTAAGCATTTGAGCAATAGGCAATGTTCAGCTTCAGTGTCCTACAGTTTATCTTAATACATTATTACCAAGAATATGCAGATTAAATGTCCTTACTTGTTTGTCTTTTCTGCGCTTGCAGTTAAAGCATATAATTACCAATTCATCTGTGCTTGTATTTGACATTTAAAGCCAAAGCAGCTCTAGCAGTAACTTCCATAAAACTTGGAAGATTTACCTATACATCTCCCATCCTTCATTTCATATATTGTAGCCTACTACTTTCCCTCCATAGCCCAAAGCCATGCCTCTTTCAACTTATAGACAAACTTTCCTGCTTCTGCCTGATAGGCAGGCTTAGTGCATGAATTAGTTCATATGCAGTTTGTCATCGATTCTTTCTTTTTTTGTTGAGCTTCTCAACAGTAAAAAACACTCCAGGAGTCAGACTTAGCTGAAAGCTAGGTTTACCAAAGTGAGCACATCTGGAATTTTCCACCCCTGTAAATAAAGAATTCTATCACTTCCACATTCAACCCAGGCAATTAGGGATCCTTGCTTCGTGTGCTTCTAGACCTAGTTAGTCATTCACTGGCATTTTATAGAATTAAAATACCAGTTTCATGTTGTTACTGCAGTCACTGCAAATGCAGTAAGAATGACTATTTTTCATTAATTAGTCTCTTTCTTTAGAGTTCACTTGATTGTGATGCAACCTATCCAGCCAATTTGACAGCTCATCTACATTCATGTCATCCCCAATTAAACTCCAAATATATTGTTATACCAATGATTTAAGTGGATATATGCTGTAATTCACTACACAGCCATACAGGATTTGACTGCTGTAGCCTGCAGGAATTCATACAAATTGGTCTGAAGCAACAGTGAGTGAGGAAACCCCTGTTGGTACCCTGTCCTGAGAAGAACACTCTTTGCTGTCACATATAAACTGAAGCTGTGGAAAATTGTTCCTTCTTTTGTCAGTCTCCTGCTGAAACAGGAATAATTTTTATTCCTCTCTCTCACTATATAAATGCATCCCAGTGGTTTTCTGTGCTGTAGCCCCTGCCCTTCAAGCCCAGAGTGGCAAGCTCATGCTGTTCTCTCCTTCCACTCTCTGTCCAACTGCCTGCAGAATTTTTTTGGTTTTATGATAGGCTAACAAATGGACACTCTGTCTGCAAAATATAAGGTAGATATTTATCCAGAAATTAGGGGGGGGGAGGCAGGGGGAAGTCATAAAGCTTGTCCTGACCTGGCTTCACGGCTTGATCTCAGTCCTGCCTCAAAACTTATGGACTTGTCTGGCAGTCTGGGCTCTTGGCTGAAGCTGATTGCCATCACTTGCTCAGCTTGCCCCTATTGTGAGACTGCCCCTTAACCTTGAGTCACTGTCCCTGCTTGCCTTGGTGTCACACTTGGCTCCCAGCTTGCCTTCCCTTACAGAGCAGTGCCCACCAGTGCTGCTCCCCAATAGTCCCCAGGCTAATATCCATAGCAGGTGGTCAAAAGATATTCTATGAATATAGACGTTCAAGGAAAATTAGAAAGTAGCCTGAGCAGGATGTTTCTACTGGTAGGAAACTCACTGTACTTTATCTCCTTGAAAACATGAGCCCTTATTAAACAGTCACAGTGATCTGCTAAAAGCCTCACTGGAATTCTTGGAAATGGGGGAAGAGGATCAGGGACAGTTGGGAGCTCCCCACTTAGCAGTGGGGTCCAGGTGGGAACTGGCAGGACATTGTGGAGCAGCTGTTTTGGAAGTGGAACAGCTGACTGTGTGTTCTTAGATTGACACAACCACCAGTCTTACCCAAACTTCTTTAAATTTACACAGCGTGGAATGAAAAAGCCCATCAGATGATTTTGCTCTTTGAAAAATTCACGACAATCATAGTCATAATCTCTTCACCACCTCCCTCTTCTTCAGTTATTCCTGTTGCTTCAATGGAAAGAGAATGGTACATTTGATAAATGCTGTTCCTTAAGTGATCTTACAGTATCATGTTATATTTTAATAGTTTATAGAATAAAACTATTAATACACAAAAGTCTTGCTGCATTAAAAGATGATCTTTTCCTCTGATGCACAGGGAATTAATCTTACTAGCTAGCATGATAAAAATTCTATTGACAAGAGTCCTGCAACCATCCTGCTGACTTCTGTGATGAGCAGCCGTATCAGAGTAAACAGAAGAAAGTATTAATGGAGAACAGGGGAAAAAAGAAATCTCTGGTTGAACACTGTCCCTGACTTTTCCAAGGAGACTGAAATATCTTTTTCTGTAAGTATTTAACATTGCAGCTTGCACTTGCTGCTACTTAAGGAGTATAGAAAGAAATAATTCAAGTCATGCTAACATACTGATGCAAATGCAAACGTAGTCTAATAAGGTATTAGAATAATATCAACATAAATAATAGCTTCTGTGTAGCCCATAACAATGATAGGTAATTTCATTTTAATTAAATGTCAGTGTGAAAACTCTCTCTGAATTTATTATATTAACTCTTCTGACCATAAGGGAAAAAAAGGAAGAAAGTGGCTGAACAGTTGTTTTAATATTCTATTGTCATGCAAGATATCGAACCTGCTGGCTTTCTGATTAGCACTGGCTTCTTTTGGCATTAAAAAAAAACAAGGTCAACTCTTCTCACACAGAACAGTGTTATCAGCATTGTGTAATACGGAGCATATAAAACACATCAGAGCCACTGCTTGCCAAAATACTTGAGTGCCCCTTAGCTCTCGTATCAGAAGGAAATGGAGATATACGCTTGGATATCATCAGTATCCAAGAAGGAATTCAGTCCATTTCTCCTCACTAAGCTTTTTAGCAGCCTTGTTTATACTTTCATGAGAAGGATGAGGAAGAAGAAACCAACTGCACTCCAGATGAGAAAGTCAATGAGGCAGAAGAATAATGTCCCACTACAAATCTGTGAGGAGAGCAAAGCCCGGATTAACCACACAAGGCACCTCACAGAGCCAATCTGTAGTTTCAGTCTTGGTCTGCACTACAGCATTTCCAGGGAGATGGTTCTTTCCACTCCAAGTACTGCAGATGTTGGACACCACCAGAGAAGTTTGCCAGCCATTCCTTTGGCCATCTCTCTTTAAGATATTTATACACATGGATTGCACAAGATGACAAATCCAGGAAAAATGAGAGGAAGAGGCTGCAGAAGAATACAGTAAAAATGTAAACAAGACAAAGCAATAAGAAATCCTCATTTTCCATCAAAACCCTCTAAAGTATCCTGGCTTCTGCACAAGGTTTATCTCACAACCATAACAATAAGTACCTTGTTGTGGTAGAAGTGTAATGCAACATCAAAGTACAAGAAACAGGGAYCAGGCTATAAAACAGGTATAACATATAAAAACACCTGACAATCTGACCTCAGCATCAAGGGATAACTTTTAAAGCTTTTCTTAGTGCCCTAACCCTTTTCAAAGACAGTGTGAATTATACAGTAAGTCTTTTTTTTTTTCTTTTATGGCTATTTTCCAGGATTATTTAAACTTACTTGTTTACTTAAAAAAGAAAAAACACTAAAAATGCACAACCCCCCTCCCAACAACCTCCCCCCCTTAGTAAACACATACATTTTCAAGAACAGAAATGGATTTGAATATATAAGTTGTTGTTCAACAAAATGTTGATTTGATAGTGTAGTTCCAAAGGAGTATTTAATTTTCTGAAGTTACGCATTTTTCAATAAAACATAGTGTCTGAAATAATAATGTTGAATGAATGTGTTGATCAGAGGACAGACTCTATAGTGCTTGTATGGGTCTTTAATATGTTTAGACATTGCTAATGAACAAATGAATAACTTATTAAAGTAAAAGAAACACTTAATATTATATCATTACTAGTTTTGAACGACCTAGAAGATAACAGTCTTAATTTCGTCTGGTCAATTGCTGACTTCTGTGAAAAATATTTAAAAGGCATTTTTTTCTATGAAGAAAGAGATCATTAACATTTAAACTTGCCAATTTTAAAAGAAAATCACTTTCAAAGAAAAGAATAAGAAAAAGTTTAATTAAAAGATTCTTTGGAAGAATCTAGCAAATATACATATGGAATATGCCTTAAGCAAAAATTAAAACTAGAACCTATATGGATTACATAAGTGATTAAAGTTGTGAATAAGACATTAGGAGGAAAAAAATAGCAATGTGTGTTCTGAATTAGAAAAAAGTGTTTTGTGTATGTAAGAACACCTGCACAAGGTCAGACCAAAGACTATCTAGCCTTGTTATCTCCCATGCCACCAGTAAAAAATATCATATTAGGGAAGGATTGTAAGACAAAGGTAAAGAATAAAGTGATCTTTTCCCCAACTGCCAGCACATTCTGATGTCTAACTCTTGCGTCCATGTCTCTAAAGGGTTCTCAGGATGGTAAAATTAAAAACAAATTAAGACAATGAAACTACCTATAGAAGCTTTCTCTTTTCAGTGCAGAAAATACAATGTTTAAGATGCAGGCTGCCATCCTCAATTTTTCAGTAACTTGTATCATCTGAAAAGGCCTTCGTTCTTCATTCAAAGAAGCTGCTATGTGAAATATAAACTATTTCTGCTATATATATACGTAGCAAGATGACTACTGAACATGTTTAAAACAAAATCAAAACYGAAGAAAGTTTTGTAATATCCAAAATAAAGGAGTTCAGAGCAGAAAACATTTCTGCCGGGGAAAAAAAAAAGCCAGCACAAAAACATCAAAAAACCCCACTGTTACAGATGGGCTGGTAGTGTTGCCTGCATTATTTCCCTTCAAGACCTTATTTTCAGATTCTTACAGATGAACCAGCATTAAAATGTTAATGTTGGTAGTCTAACTGCACTGAGGGAAAAGCTAATGAGGGGTGGTTGTATTTGGTTCTCCAGGCTGATAACACAGACTGCTGAAACTTGTAACCAGACAGTTTCTTTGGGCCTAATGTTTCAACCCATTATCTTAAACATTCATTATCATTAGAATTCTATTTTCTTTTTAAAAAGGTTCAGCTAAAATAAAGTCAGATCTTTCTGAAGAAAATGTTTGTTGTTTTGACAGATCTTTTAAAATGTACTACCTCATAACTACTGATTGCTGGACCTTGCATTTTTAATGCTATTTTTAAGCTATTATTTTAGATAATATTATATAATACATACTTTGCTTGAGCATTTGTTTCTTGCCTTCATTGAAATTTACTTCTATTTAATTAAAAGGGCATCCTTCTACTATAGCATTTATGGGGGAAAAACAACCCCATCTTATTTGACTTTGTTTAAAAAACTAAATAATATATTACAACCTATGATGTACTGCACTTCTGTTTTAAGGATCGATACGGGTCTGCTCAAAGTAGCTCAAACTGCTCTTCCCCTTTACTCCCCCCAACCTGTACTGCTAATGAGAGCTCTGGATTGCTCTGGAAATTCTAGCACAGCCAGGTAGGCATCTCCAAGAAAATCCCCTTTTTGCTCTTTTTAGCCCAGCTGGAGAAATAGCCAACAACAGGAATACAGATTTCCTTAACCAGCTCAGTCAGAGCGTTCAGGTGAGACTGATACTTGAAGCACTCAAAAGGGTTAAACACCATGTTCAGGCACATCAAGTCTGTACTCTGCTTCAGTTGTACTGCCAAATGCCTTTCCTGGGTGTCCTCCCAGGTGGCTACAGAATGTGGCGATCCCCTTGGAAACAGCTGACAACCTAACTATTTCCTGACCCCCAGTGCAATCCCCCAGCTGGCAGCACATGCACCACTGTTTCAAAATGGTGAGAGGTCAAACAGTTTTATCACCGCTTGAAAAGCATAAGGGACAAGCTTTGGAAGCGCTGATACTGATATTGCTGCTGTTCATATGCTGAGGCAAAGATGATCAGCCTTCATTGACGGATCTGCTCTACAGTAGCAAACCACTTCAGCGATCACAAGATTGTTTGTCTGTTTGCACGTTTCCAATGAAAAATCACCCCAGAGTGGAAGACCAGCATAAAGCTCAACCTTCAGATACAAAACAAGCAGCGAGATGAAGTCCTGGAGACTCACGCTGGCCTCTGCTACAGAGAACATCATCCTTTTAGTGCTGCTGACATTTCAGAATGAGGTCCTGAGGCATTTTACCTCCAAGGGAGTAAACAGATATAAAGTATACAAAGCTTTTTGCAGTAGCTAATCAGAATCTCACAGAATCAGACCCAAGCCATCATTCTTAGCCATCACACCACAGCCATTATTTATAATACTTCGATACAGAAATTTCCAGACTAAAGCGAGACACAAAACAAGATTGGGAATTGGAATATCAAGGTCTTTAGTAAACCCTCCGTAAAGATTCAACAGTTTGAATGTACTTGATACTGCTTTTGTAGAAGTGATCTTATATCTATATACATATGTATATAAATATATAGAAACATCATATATATATACACACACACACATCCATAAATGTATAGATACATAGATACAACATGACATCTTGGCTTTTAAGTTCAACTAATTTCTATTTTATACAAAATGTATTTTTCTATTAGAACACATACAATCAAAGGACAGTGCAGAATCCTTTTTTTTTTTTAAGCAGAAATAAATAGTTTATTAGAACTATTTAATAAAGTACAGGAGCTTTATTTAGCTAGTTAGTTTTCACCCCAACTTCAGGCACACTCCAGCACATACTAACAGCCTTATCTGCCAGCACCTGAAAGARGTATGAATTTGTCAGCTATACATTTTCACATGTCAGCAGCAATCATTTGCACTTAGAGACATTGGTGCAGTATGGCAGACAGTGGGCTCACACCTGCTCGCTGCTGAGAACCCTCATTACTTACTGTGAGATGCAACTTTCAAATTTCACAGCATTGCACAAACACTTTTTACAAAGCACTGGAAAGGTTATGTCCCAAATCTTACCTGGAATACCTAAGCCTCACAAATGCTGGGTCAGACATCTTCTTGCTGCTGTATTTCTTTTGATAACACCTGCAAGCTCCAAGCAAGGATCCTACTGTTTTAAGGATGAACAAAACAACAGCAGCACCTGGACAACACATTTTAGAGAGGTTTCGGTCTAGTTGTCAAATAGGAGACAATTAGTACTCAGAATAGTATGACTGAGCAACTTCATTTGCCTGCAGCTGTCTACATGACCTAACACAAGGCTTGTGGAAATACGCAGGCTCTGAGGAAGACAGGGGAAGCAGTAGGGCTGATAAAGCCTCTCTAGCGTGGAGGTCCACCCACACTGCTTACAGCCAGCTTTTAAGTTGAGCTATTTGCTCAAGTGAGAAGCTGTCTTAACGCAAGTGTATTTCCAGTACCCAAGCTAGCTCAGTAACCTTTCCATGGCACTGCTGTGTGCCATGCTGATATACACAATCCCTCAGAAATTCCTCCTGTTAGATAGAAGTGTTTGGAAAATGAGGATAGTCAAAATGTGAAACATTCAGCTACACTAATGCAGGATCAATACAAATAACTCAGGGTGCCTCAAACCACAGAAAAGAGCCTTTGTGTTTGTTTCTAAAAGCCATAGGTTAATTTCTTAAGAAGCAATAAATGAAAACTACAACTACTCAAAAATTATTTCCTAGTAATTTTTCTTGATATTTTTGAGTCTAGGAGGACTACTTGAAAAACATTCATAAAGAGTCAAGAAAACATCCTAATAGTCTACGGTCTTAGGATACACTGGAATGCCAATACGAATAGTTTAAGTTACTTTCAAACACTGAGAACATGATGAAATCTTTATTTTGAGTAACTAGTGAAGACTGTAGATGTAGGGAAAGAATTAATTTGTTTCAGTGGAGATCTTAAAATTATTGATGAAGAAAATGTTGAATGAGTAAAATATCCCAACACCAGCACAGTTTAGACAGTAACTATTCAGTTATATCAATTAAAGTATCAACTTTTAAAACCGGTTCAGAGAAGGACTGTCCTTCAACATATTCCAAGTTACTTCTCAAGCTTTTTAAATAGACATAACATTGATAGATATCAGTAATCAATACTAAAATATGTTAAAGGATATGAAATTAAAGCATCTTCCATGCTCAGCTGCTGTATCCTGCTTACATATGCTAGGTTTGGGATGAGGAAGGAGTTCCCTCCAGGTCAGATGGACACAAGAGTACTGGAGTTTTGGCATTTGTCTGTCCTGTGAGGTATGCCTCACTCCCGAGGACTGTTGGGGCATATTCTTCTATGCAGCTTAATGCTGGTAGAGGGATCTCTTCCTCTGACAACATCCCTGATTTCTTTTGTGTTGTGATTTTTAGTCTTTCCAACTAAAAATTGCAATTTTCTTGAGGGCATTGAGAGATGTGTGATTTTAATAAAGGAAACAGGCTCTTCTGACCATCATGACTGTTGCAGAATTACCTGCAGCTGGAGAGGGAGAGAGGCCACAGGGGCCTGATGACACTGACAGTGCTTTCTCGACCTATGCTTACGCACCTTGTTAGTAAAACTGAACCCATCTCATGTGCTCCATACCTCCGAATTGACCAAGGAAGCTGAGGGGCAGTAACTCAACTCATGGTTTCTTAATGGACTGCACTGATGATTAGGTTGGAAGTAAAAAACGAACTGCGCTCTCACTCTTACTTCTGTGCAATGAGAGCTTTACGAATTGGTGACAGCTCTACTAAATTAGATTTAGTACTGTGTTATTTCATTTGGCAACGAAACAAAGTCATGGGCAAAGGGAGCCTTTGAAATGCACTGTAACAAGTTCTTCTGCCAGTTTCTTTCTTATGTAATTAGACCTCTTGATACAAGCAACGAAGTGGAACTGGGGTTGCCTGAAGTGTAACATACTTACCTGCTTTTCCTATATATATATGAGGTTGTACAAAGGGAGCTTGCATCCCATTTTCTCCTACCTAGTCTATTTTTAGACAATTGGTATTAGGCGCTCTGCGTACTTATTTAATTGGACAAATGGACAGAAAGAAAAGTCAGTTCTCCATTGCACTGTATTTGGTATAATAAAGCTAAATCCCTGATAGAATTAAATCTGGCCAGGGATGTCAAGGACAACAAGAAAAGCTTCTATAGGTACATCAGGGATAAAAGGAAGATGACGGAAAATGTGGGCCATCTCCGGAAGGAAATGGGAGAGCTGGTTACCCGGGATATGGAGAAGGCTGAGGTACTCAATGACTTTTTTGCCTTGGTCTTCACTGCCAAGTGCTCAAGCCTCACGGCCCAAGCTGCAGAAGGCAAAGGCAGGGACTGGGAGAATGAAGAGCCACCCACTGTAGGAGAAGATCAGGTTTGAGACCATCTAAGGAACCTGAAGTTGCACAAGTCCATGGGACCTGATGAGATCCACCCGTGGGTCCTGAGGGAACTGGAGGATTAAGTTGCTAAGCCACTATCCATTGTATCTGAGAAGTCGTGGCAGTCCRGTGAAGTTCCCACTGACTGGAAAAGGGGAAACATAACCCCCATTTTTAAAAAGGGAAAAAAGGAAGACCCGGGGAACTACAGGCCAGTCAGTCTCACCTCTGTGCCTGGCAAGATCATGGAACAGATCCTCCTGGAAGCTATGCTAAGGCACATGGAGGACAGGGAGGTGATTAGAGACAGCCAGCATGGCTTCACCAAGGGCAAGTCCTGCCTGACCAACCTCGTGGCCTTCTATGATGGAGTGACTACATCAGCGGACATGGGAAGAGCTACAGATGTCGTCTATCTGGACCTCTGTAAGGCCTTTGACATGGTCCCCCGTAACATCCTTCTCTCTAAACTGGAGAGGGATGGATTTGATGGGTGGACTGTCCGGTGGGTGAGGAAKTGGTTGGATGGTCACATCCAGAGGGTAGTGGTCAATGGCTCGATGTCCAGATGGAGGTCGGTGAGGAGTGGCGTCCCGCAGGGATCCGTATTGGGACCAATACTGTTTAATATCTTCATCAATGACATAGACGGTGGGATCAAGTGCACCCTCAGCAAGTTTGCAGATGACACCAAGCTGAGTGGTGTGGTCAACACACCTGAGGGATGGGATGCCATCCAGAGGAATCTTGAGAGGCTTGAGTATTGAATCCATGTGAACCTCATGAAGTTCAACAAGGCCAAGGGCAAGGTCCTGCACCTGGGTTGGGGCAACCCCCAGTATCAATACAGGCTGGGGGATGAAGGGATTGAGAGCAGCCCTGCCGAGAAGGACTTGGGGGTACTGGTGGATGAAAAGCTGGACATGAGCCGGCAACGTGCGCTTGCAGCCCAGAGCTGCAATTGTATCCTGGGCTGCACCAAAAGAAGCATGGCCAGCAAGTCGAGGGAGGTGATTCTGCCCCTCTACTCTGCTCTGGTGAGACCCCACCTGGAGTACTGCGTCCAGCTCTGGAACCCTCAGCACAAGAAAGACATGGACCTGTTGGAGCAGGTCCAGAGGAGGGCCACAAAAATGATCAGGGGGATGGAATGCCTCTCCTATGAAGAAAGGCTGAGAGAGTTGGGGTTATTCAGCCTGGAGAAGAGAAGGCTTYGGGGAGACCTTATTGCAGCCTTTCAGTATTTAAGGGGGCTTTTAAGAAAGATGGGGACAAAGTTTTTAGCAGGGCCTGTTGCGACAGGACAAGGGGGAATGGTTTTAAACTAAAAGAGGGTAGATTTAGACTAGATATAAGGAAGAAATTTTTTATGCTGAGGGTGGTGAAACACTGGAACAGGTTGCCCAGAGAGGTGGTAGATGCCCCATCCCTGGAAACATTCAAGGTGAGGTTGGACGGGGCTCTGAGCAACCTGATCTAGTTGAAGATGTCCCTGCTCATTGCAGGGGGGTTGGACTAGATGACCTTTAAAAGGTCCCTTCCAATCCAAACTATTCTATGATTCTATAATAATGACATGCTTAGGTGAATACTAGGTACAGGTCCTCACCAGAACAGAGCAATGAGCTGCTTTCCTTCAAACCACTTAGAGGAAATGCTCGCAAAAAGGTGCAAGTAATAGATGATCTGACTGAAGTCTGCAAAATTCTGTAAGACCTAATGGACTGCTCTCACCTTCCAGGAGTGAACAAGTACCCTTTACAATGCTGACTAAAACAGAAGTCAGAATATTTAGGGTCATCGGGACTGTCAGTGAAAATACTTCTCACTGTTATCAATCCTCACTGAAATGTTCATGTTACTACTGTGAAACTGTTAGTTTCTGCTGGTTGAGACACTCAGATAATGCAGGCATAAAAGGGTAACCAGAAATAAAATTTCTTATGCATCAAAACATATCCAGCATCCCAATTGATGAGCACTTAGCTGAAGAGATTTTCCAGGAACAGGAATAAGATCAGGATTTTTATTCCCTTTAGGTAAGCGCAGTACTATGCCATGTCTAAAAAGTCAAATATATTTGACACATTCAAAAAATATATTCATCATAGAGGCTATGTTACTTATTTTCTGAACCTCCAAATTCATTATAAACCTCAGTTCCCATTATCTCAAAAAGACATTGAGAGGTATCAGTAACTTGTAGAAACTTCCCCAGGTAGTTACTGCAAATGGAGGTTTGCCCAACTTACCTTTCTTATTTATAGACCTACCTATCAAACATTAAAGAAAACCAAGATGACCATTTCTAATCCAGCTAAGAATGATACAACACAATACCTTTGAAAAACCTGCTGACTTCAAGCATAAATCTGCTGTCAGTGAACATTTCAATTTGCAGAATATGCCTCCGCAGAGAATCAGTCTGCTAGATTGTTTCATTCTGAAAAAAGT
This sequence comes from Phoebastria nigripes, assembly GCA_035582835.1. Lineage (NCBI taxonomy): Eukaryota > Metazoa > Chordata > Aves > Procellariiformes > Diomedeidae > Phoebastria > Phoebastria nigripes. The sequence continues at coordinate 898,933 of JAYKAV010001643.1, forward strand.
TTCTCATTTCCACTGCTTTGGCTTTTCACAACTAAGCAATTACTGTGGGTGTACAATGTGCTGCCTTGCTGTCTAGGTCCATGTTTTAATGGGCAAAGATAAAATAAATATTCTGAAATTGTGGCACCACACTTCTTTAAGGAATAATTTCTTAGATGTACTCCAGTTGTCTAGTTAGTAATGTCATCCCTTTCTATTATGCATGTTTCCCTTGTAATTGTGTTTGCCAGACTTTTGATGAAAGGGAAAATCTCCTAACTATATATATACACACTATGTATAGTTTTGACAACTGTTTTTTTTTTTTTGGCCAGTGGTTTAATTTGCTAACTACATAAAAAGAAGCAAAGTTAAAGTAGGCATCAAAATATGATCCAGTGTTAACTAAGGAGATGCACATAAATTCTGAAATCATAAAGCTCCTAAGTACTAATATTGTTCAGCTCTGCAAGCAGTAGGATTTAATTAAATTTCACTCTTAAACAGTAGCATTTAACAAGGTGTCATTAAAAAGATCAGTTAACATAATTATATCTTAAACTTGCTACTGATTCAAAGGTAAGGTTTGTTGTTTGGGGTTGTTTTTTTTAAGTGAGACAGACTTCAAGGGCAGATGACTGGCAGTAAAATTAGAAACATTAACAACTCCACCTCCTCTCTCTGAATTTCATGAAAAATAAAAGAAGAAAATAAACACCACCTATTATAAGTTTCTTTACTTCCCTGGCAAAAACAAAATTCATGTGTCAAAGCCATGCCTTGTGAATACAATAGTGTGGGGGTTTTTTAAAGGGACTCCAGTCCAAGTTCAATAGTACACTGCATTTGCAGGATTTGGGGTACTATAATACATAATTCTGTAAAATACTCTTCATCTTGATTCTTTTCAAGTCAGGAGAGGCACAGGCCTTCAGGCAAGGAGAATGAACCCCAAACCTGTCATCCTGCAGGCTTGGAGCCTTCTGCAGACAGAATCTCTCAGTGACTCAGGGTGCTCATGCCCCCATCCTGATGAGCACAAGCAACACTGCAACCAAGCTGCTTTTGCAAAGGAGGGACTAAAATTAAGGAGGAGAATGTAAGAAGCAACTCCTCTCCCCAGGACAGTTGTCACTGCTGCTTTTCTGTTACTGTGAAATTGGGAATAAAGAGACAGGTGAAGCTAATGAACAAGAAAGACCATGCAAATCTACTGATTAAAATCCTGCAGTCAAGAGCACTGCCTACAATAGGCCAGTACTGCCTAAAAGACCACCTGCAAACCAGTCTAGAAACAGCTGAAGGGAAGCACGAGTGCCTTTGTGAAGTGCATTGAGTTCCTCCCTCTTCCCCACCCCACACTTTAACCAAACTCTGTACAGATGAGTGAGACTAAGCTTAGAGAGTATATGGCACCTGAAGCATTGTATATGGTTTTCTACTGATACACAAGAGAAGGCAGTTTGTGATGTGAACATTAAAGCCAGCTGGGGAGTGGCTGTACCTATTCTTCTCTTGCCCTTTTCCTGCCACATAAGGGAAGAATTAATAAGCCTGTGATACCTGCATGTGGATGACAGAGCTGGATCATTTTTCCAGGCTATTCTCTGAGACGAATCCAAAGCAATTATGCAAATTCCAGGAGAAAATTACACACGCTTTAGTTGATTTTATGAGCTCCACCTTGGGAAGAGCCAGAAGCTATCTCGGACCCATGTGTATTCTTTATCTTCCCGTGAAAGGGGAAGGTGCAAAAAACACTTCATAGAGTCAGTTATTTGTGATAACAAATAACTAGTCAGTTATTTGTGATAAACAATATTTGAAGTTCCTAGAAGGATCTAATTTAATTAATCCCATTAATTAGATGTAAATGCACTTCCTGAGATATAGAGAGTGGCATTACCTTGACTAATAGTTGCTTCCTAGATATCCATTGTGAAAAACAATGATTGGACTAAGAGTGAACACTAACTGGGAAATGTATTGTTAATGATATATAATGTAATTAAAATGAAGAACACATTTTAAAGAATACATCCTTCTTTGAACTGATTGACTATTGAAGGGAAGGAATCCATGAAAAGTTCAAACCATAGTTTTGAAAAATCCAAATTCAGCTTGTGCACTTTTTTTAAAAAGCCAGTTTTGTAGTGATTTTTAGGAGTCTTACTTTTTGCAACTGTGCAAGAACAGTGAAATACAACTAAAGAGAAGTAGCAGAGGAAGAACTGAAGTCTACCAGGAGCAAAATTATCATCACCTGAGTCTTTTTGCAAGATTGTGGCTATGGAGCAAATATTCTTACTCTAGAGATTGACTTGTACAACACTCAGTACATGCTTTCCAATAAATAAAAATGAAATTTCTATCTAACATTCTTCATGAAACTATTTCATCACTAACTCAGCTCTGTGCTAGCTCAAATGTATCTTCACATGTGCCCCCAATTTTTAAATCAAAATTCATAAAAAATATTTATTTTAACAGCTACAAAAATGAAAGCAATCTCAGCTGACCATAAAAAGTAAGTTTTGTATGTTCAGATTAAATTTAATTCTTGGGCTTTTTGAAAAACATTGTCTAATTTGGTGCGTAATGAAACAATGAAAGTTTCAATTTGACTCATTTAAAATAAAAGTTTAGCTTGTCTCTTAACAGAAATCTTTCTGTAAAGAAGAAATGTAAATCCTTTTTATAGTAGTAACATGAGAGAGCATTCTTTCTGGAAATGGAGAACAACAGAATTTGAAAAACCACTGCACATCGAGAATCAGTTTTAATTGAACATTGCTGATGATAGGATCATTGCCAATAAGCATCTCTGCATGCACTGAGGCAAATTTCAAGAAAAGCACTCACAAATAGAACATGCCAAACAATTGCTAGTACGCTCCAGCAGCAGACCATAAAATTGCACAAGGTAGATTTAGACAGTGTTTCAGGAGATGGATTAAGGAGGGTTATCTGGGAGGAGGGAATATGCATTAGTCAGTCTAGATGATACTCAAAAGTGCTTGCACCAAAACTTGGCATTGTTTTATATCTGGTGATAAAAGTTAACTTTTTGTCAGCAGCTTTCATTCCTATGGTGGCTTTAGTAAACAGGGCTTGAGAAATTCATTTCACTACTCTTATCCATGTGTTTTCAAGTGAATTGATTCAAAATAATCTGAAATTAAGTTCCCAGCTGTTGTGGTTTAACCTCAGCCAGCAACTAAGCACCACATGATGCTCGTTCACTCCCCTCACAGTGGGATGGGGGAGAGAATCAGTAGAGTGAAAGTGAGAAAACTCRTGGGTTGAGATAAAGACAGTTTAATAGGCAAAGCAAAAGCCATGCACACAAGCAAAGCAAAACAAGGAATTCATTCACTCCTTCCATCGGCAGGCAGGTGTTCAGCCATCTCCAGGAAAGCAGGGCTCCATCACGCSTAACAGTTACTTGGGAAGATAAACGCCATCACTCCAAATGTCCCTCCTTCCTTCTTCTTGCCCCAGCTTTATATGCTGAGCATGACATCATATGGCCTGGAATATCCCTTTGGTCAGTTGGGGTCAGCTGTCCCAGCTGTGTCCCCTCCCAACTTCTTGTGCACCCCCAGCCTACCCACTGGTGGGGTGGGGTGAGGAGCAGAAAAAGCCTTGACTCTGTCTAAGCACTGCTCAGCAGTAACGAAAACATTCCTGTATTATCAACACTGTTTTCAGCACAAATCCAAAACATAGTCTCATATTAGCTATTATGAAGAAAATTAACTCTATCCCAGCCAAAACCAGCACACCAGCCAAGACAGCAAACCAGCAAATTGAGAAAGGTTGCCTGAGTCTAAACACACAAGCATCTCTTTCTCCCAGTGCAAATCAACTGAAATAATGAATGATTTTTAGAGGGTGTAATGAAAATAATCATTGGGCTCAAAAAGTGTTTTTGCTGTCTTCTTTAACACCATCTAAAAGTATCTATTTTTTAGACTTAGCAAATTTTATGAGATTTTTCTCTTAAATAAACTCTACTTCAAAGTTCTCTACAGCCCTGCAGTAGAATGCTAAAATGCTGATACAACCTAGGAGTCCCTGACATTATTATTACTATTATTATTATTATTATTGTAAACAAACTTTCCCTATACAGTAGTTTTATACTCTCAAGACCATGAAATTGTAATTCTTGGAGTAAGCAGATTGATGCAATACTTTCAATACTCAAGACATCTCCCCTTTTCAAAGACTTCTGTTCCAAGGCTAATCCAATATATCAGAAAAATAATAAAGACAAATGCTAGTGTGGAGTCATGGCTGGAAATAATAATGACAAAAATTGCAAAATGCTGAATTTTTCCTGACCGCATTAATCATGTTATTCAGTGCATTATACTTTAAATCATGTCAGCAGGGTGAAATTGTACATTCTATTGAATTACAGGGAAAAATAAATTCATAAGTTTTTTTTTTTCTTTCTCTGTGTACAGAAGGAAAACATATACGTAAATCAAATGTATCTTCCTATTCTTCAAAAATTTCAAGGGCTCAACATGTTTGTAAGACAATACAAGTTCAAGAAAAATTACTGAATAAGTTCACAAAGAGCGACATTAAAAATATTCACCATTATTGCTCTACTAGCCCTGCAGCGTTTCTTAGTGTGTTTCAACAAGAAAGAAGCTAGAGGAATTACATTAGAAGAGGCAAAGGTGGTGGAGTGATAGGAGACCTGTCTAAAGAGACAACAGTTTTAAGTGGCTTTGTCACTTGCTTTCTGCCTGAATTTTGACGTGCCATTTCACAGCATTTCACAGCCGCTGCCTCCTGGGATAGACCCGCCAACAGGATGCAGGCTACCCACATCCATAAGCCGAAATTCTCTTTGCCTGCAAAAAGAGATGGCTGCAGCAAATTTTCCCATTGCCTGTTTTCCCTAAATAGTGTCTGGGCATTGTCTGGGAAATTGGTAGCTGATGGGAACAAAGACCATGCTGGGAAACACGCTAACAAATAAACAGTGTGGATGGTCACAGGCCAGTGCATTAACATCTCTCCCACCTTTATTTTAGTTACTAAAATAGTTGCAGGAGTTTATTTTACGAGCTCTGCAACCGTATTGTGTTGCAGTTTAACAACTTTGATCATGGGGCCTCCCAATCTTGGAATAACTGAATGGTGGTGGTAAGGAGATTACAGAGATGCCAATCCAATTCAAACAAAAAACGGACATAAAAAGTATTGCTGAATAGACATTGGTTTGATAGCTGCACTGGTATGGCTTTTAACCATATTTTATTTCCTTTTGAAAGTGAGTTTATCAGTTTTCTACAATCCCACTTGCACTTTTCTAACAGCCAAATGTGGTGGCTTTCAGGCTTTTGCACAAGGAGTGAGACAGAAAGGACTTGTACTACAGATTTATGTCTACTTAAAGAATGTTTTATTTGAGATCTTCTGCATTTCATAAAAGACTCTGAATTAAAAAATTGTATTGATCATGTGCAGAGATGTGATAGAAAAACTTTTTACATTGCAAAATATACTATTTGCTAATCTGTGCAGAAAGGGAAGACATGAGACCCTTTATTTTTAAAGTAACGTGGTAATGCAAGCATCACAGCTAATAGGACTTGCAGAACATCACACCACTAGTCAAAACCCAAAAAACTATTTTTCTTTTAGTCCTGAAGAGAAATCACAATAGGAATATAGGGGCTTTTGGTACATAGATGGAAAATAAATATACATAYGAAAACATACGATACATTTACAGTTCAGTTTTCCCCTTCATAGAAGATCTTTTGTCCTAGGCTAAATGCCATGGGCAGGGACATCTTTCACTAGATCAGGTTGCTCAAAGCCCCATCCAACCTGACCTTGAACGCTTCCAATGGTGGGGCATCCACAACTTCTCTGGGCAACCTGGTCCAGTGTCTCACCACCCTTATCGTAAAGAATTTCTTCCTTATATCCAATCTAAACCTACCCTCTTTCAGTTTAAAACCATTGCTGTCACCACAGGCCTTGGAAAAAAGTCTCTCTTTGTCTTTCTTATAAGCCCCCTTTAAGTATTGAAAGGCTGCCATAAGGTGTCCCCGGAGCCTTTTCTTCTCCAGGCTAAACAACCTCCACTCTCTCAGCCTTCTTCATAGGAGAGGTGTTCCAGCCCTCTGACCATTTTCATGGCCCTCCTCTAGACCCGCTCCAGCAGGCTCATGTTTTTCTTGTGCTGGGGACACCAGAACTAGATGCAGTGCTCCAGGTGGGGTCTCATGAGATTTACTTGGTTTAAAATGATTAATAAGCCAATAGTCTTGGCTCTGGTGTTAACCATATTAACAGAAAAAGTACAATAAAATACTCTTCAGGAAGTCTGACTTGTGGCTGGATTTAACATTACCATTGAGTAAATATGGCTTTTTCTCTGTCGTCTGGCAGAAAGTTCCTTTTTTAGGTGCAGGGCAGGAAAACGTACAGTCAGTCTCTCTCCCTAAAAAACTGCCTTGCATATAGTTTTCAGCAGGAGAAAGCTAAGTATTCAAACAGAAAAGGTGTTACCACACTAGTAGGCCCTCTCTTTCCTCCCACGTTTATCTCTTCCTCAAAATAAATAGATCTACGGAGCTGGGGAAAAAAAAAATCACTACTGTTCATAACTTTAAAATGTCCATATCTGAAATGCTGGTATTTGAAAATATAATTTTTGTACATAGAGGCTAGAGGGAGGTGATTAGAGGTTGGATATGAGTGATACTGGCCAGAGCACCTGCTGTCTCTTAGAACTGCCAAAATACAGCAGAACTGCCCAAGGCTGTGCAGCAACCATTAGTAAAATTAGCCATGGTAAGACATGCAAGTGTAATATAGAGTGAAAAAGGCGGAGATGGATGGGGTTTCCTTGCTCTGCTGACTCAGGGAAGGTTTCAGGGAGAGCTCTCAGCCTTCTTAACGGAAAGTAGGGAACTACATTCACTTCTTTTATTTATACACCCTTGTAAAAGATTTCCTCAGCTGCTCATTATATTATCATTATATTCCTGGCATAAAGCTTTTGTGATAACTCTCATAAGAAAAAAGATGTTGCCCTTGTCATCTTTTCCCCAGTTAGTTTAGACATCTCGTAGTACTGCAAAGATGACTGGGATGGGGATATTACTCAAAATAATGAAATTTACATTCATTCACTTTAAGGGCTCCTTTAGCCATAACAATCACACAGGAGTTAATCTTTTTTTAAAATGTATTTTTTTTTTAATTTTAAGACCTTATCTGTTAGTCACAAGAGAGAGGACAAAAAATGTTTAAAACTCATGTATCAAAGTTCTGAACCTCAGCATTTTTCATAACATAGTTTTCTGTCACTTGAAATGTTTCCTGAAGAAGAGTAGATGCACAAAAGATTCCCTCCTTTGCATAAATGAGAAAGCTTGAGGGCTGGGGGAAATGGGAGGGAGGGAGGGGAGAGAAATTTTATTTGTGACTCAGCAAGGTCTGACTTTAATCTTTACACAAGTGCTTGAAATAATTCTAGAATAGTTTATTAACATCACAGATACACATGAATTTCTCCCCCATGGCAGGTTTAACAGAAGCTCTTCCTGTACATTCGATGTTGAAACTCAACAGCTGAGGTTGAAAACCCCCCTGTCTTATTTTCTCCGCTAATACAAGCAGTGACTATCATAGAGCAAATAGCTAGTCAGTTAAAAGAATATTTTTAAAAGAAAATAATAGAGAAACATTTTCAAAAACTCAGTAATTAATGTAGTAAGTCCATCTGGATGTCCTAATCAGAATTCCATTTTTATTAGCGAAAGCTGTTCTGCAAATATATGGATATTTGTTTCTTTTATTTCTCATTTGCTTCAATTATTGTGCAAGATCAGTGGTCTCATCTTATCAGTGACTACTGCAATGTAGAAGGATGAATAGTACCCCCTAATTATCTAGGGCTTTTGTAATTGTGATCCCATCTCATTGAAGTCAGGAGACTATGTTTTGTAATCGTATGTCAGATATGCAACCAAGTGAAACAGCAAAAGAACATGTATTAAGCTGAATAACACTTACATAATGTATGTAGGATCCAGAGAAAGCATATAAACTACTTTAATCTTTTAAGAGATAAGCAGACATTAAAAAAAGTTAAGTGGAAATACTATATTATATTTATGTAATAGTGTTGATATCATATTAATATTATTGTATTAAATTATTGCCACTCAGATACAGATTTATGTGAGTGAGTACGTATCCTTAGCTCAATTCTGCAATTTACAATGCATAAGCTTTCTTCTACATTAGTCCCCAGAGGTACTAAGATTGCCCATGCATTTTAAATGTAGGTCAGAGTGGCAGCTAGAGTGAGTGTTTCTCCAAAGAGAATATTCTCTAATATTTGTCTCAAGATGCTCCTCTAAAGAGAAATTTTTATTCAGTATTTTGACTTCTAAAATGGCAGGTTTCTATTAACAAGATCTGTTTTATCTACATTAAATAATTAAATTATTTTTGATGTGGTTTATTTTAAATACAATTCACGAAAATTCAGTCTCAACCATTCTGTGAACTTAGTGACTTGGCTAGCTGGCTGGCAACAGAGAGAAGAAAGAAGGGCTCCCTCTTCCAGGCTACTAAGCTATGTAAGTCTACCCAGAATTGCTATATGGCCCCAGCACAGCAAAAGGAGCCACTTTCCTGAACACAATATGTATCTGAGCCATAACCAACCTCACCGGCTTCTGGGAACTGCTGCTCTTACACCCACATTTTGGTAAGGAGCCTTAGCTCATGGCTTGTGGAAGGGGTTGGTTCAGCTGCAGAGCTCCTTCTGCATCCTCAAAAAGGGCAAAAAATGTGGTTCTTACAAGCAGGTTTCAGCATAGCTGAGAGGGATTTTCTAAATCCAACACGTACATAAATGAACTCAAGTGCTTTTTAGAAACTATATTAATTTATGTTTAAAAGTATATCTGGAATGAACCAAAGATTTAACATGATCTAGATCCTTCTAGACATCTGAGAAGCTGATACATGATGTAAATATTTCCCCTCTCTTCCCTAACTCCTACTTCTTTCGAGCAAGCTATGCCTTGCTCACTCCCAGAAGCATTGATCAAAAAGATTTGGCTTTCTGAAGTTTGGCTCTAACATTATAAATTTTGATGTGATTTCTACAAATGCTCAGTCTTAGAGAAGCATTATTAATAGTCTGTTCAGGATTTTTATTTGTCTCTTCAGTTAGTAAAAAGTTGACAGTTGCAGAGGATTACTAAGAAAAAAAATATTGAATGCATTCCTTCCACATGCTGCCTGCTGTAAAATGTATATCTGAAATCAAGAACACACTTTCTACTCCTTCTCTTTCAACTTGGATGACATTATTCCTGATTTACACTTGTAAGTAAAGAAAAACAGACTTTGTATAAACAGTACTGCCAAATTCTTCACGTGAACTGACTTAATTCAGGATGGTTTAGGGCAATAAATAAGACAGGCTATGTGTTCACAGTGAACCATTCTTGTTTAAAAAGAATGGATTGTACAATAACTTCAAATAGATTAAGGAAAATAAAACAGTAGTAATGATTTTTTTTTCTCTTTAAATACAGCAATGGGAAAAAAAAGTCAAACCCATACTGTGTAAAAAACAAACATCAATGGCCTTTGGAAGTGTTTTTTTATTATTTCCATAATTATAATTCACTTTATATGACCAACTCTTTCAAAGAGAGAAAACAAGTCTGACAATGAATCTGCAGTCTGGATTCCTAAACGTTTTTTTCTTTTTCATTTTTTTTCTTGCTGAAAACAATTTTAATTTGTTTTTTCTACTTTCTTTAATAAATAAAGGGACAGCTTGCAAAATATGGAAGAGCCAAATAAGACCATAATAAAATGTTCATATTTCTTACACAATTTTTCATTTTTGAAACGGCTCCATAAAATACCAGTCTTCTAATAGTGCTGTTTATTATGTTTCTTTGTAAGAAAAACAAGTCAGTGCATAAATGTCAGGTATGTACTTAATATGAGAAAAAAACATACAATTGCTTGTGCCTGTAAAATTCATGATGCTCTATATGTCAAATAAACTCATTTGCTTTTATTGATGCTTTGGCACTAACTAGATGTGCTCAAATATACGTTACCTTAGAATACAACTCCAAGAACAAAAGCAACCGACCCTTCAGCAGGGAAACTGATGCAATTTTTTCTAAATTGAGAAAGGAACACATTGATATGAAATTTATTGACTAATTCCTGATATTGGATAATTCCTGGTATTGGTGGCCTCATCTGACTTTCATTTCACCCTCTCACTTTTCTCCTACCTACCAGAAGCAACTCAAAGAGGAAATCACTTCAAGTTTTAAATTGCTACCCCAGAGACAGGTGCTTGAAATCCAGTAAAAATGACCAATGTCCTTTAAAGAGAAGGTCAATATTTTATATCTGTACTTAGCTGCTCATAATAATTAAATGAGCCTTATTTCAAGATGCTGGTTTAATGAGAATGTGCAAAATAACTGTCAGTTAGAATGACATTCTCTCAGTGTTTTTATTATATCAACTCTCTTTACTGCTTGATATTTCTATTGTAAATTAACACTGAAGGTATTTTTTCAACAAAAGGTGATCCACTTTAATTTTCTAAACTTCAGGATGAAGATCTTTTGGGAAAAATACAACTAGATTTTATTCATCTTATACTTCATTCCTTTAAGGAGCACCTTTATTCTCATGATGGACCAACTGGTTGTACCTACTTTATATGCACCCAGATCTTCAGCTGGGCTAGATCCATACCATTCCATTATCTGAAAGGGTACAAGTGAATGCAAAGTATCAACAAGTAATTTAGAAGGCTCAGGAGGGATGGAGCTTCGCTGTATGTTTTTTGTGGAGGCTAACTTGCAGCAGTCTTCCTAAAGCACAATATTTACAAACCTCCTCCCCTAGCCACTAAAAATACTCTCCAAAATCCAAAACTCATATTGGCTTCTCCTACTTTGTCTTCTCTTCTAGAAAATCTGAGACAGAGTTTTAAAGATAACAGGGTATATTAGACAGCATAGCTCCCATTTGTTTTAATCAGGCCCAAAATTTCATCCTTTAAAATTGTGCCCACTTGCATACACACAAAACAGACTTCAACTTTTTGTGATAGTATTGTTCATCTCTATAAAATAGCTAACATTTATAGAATTAACAATAAATCTTTCTGTATCTTTGAGGTGATAAAAAGGAGTTGATAAAGGAGGAAGCAGATAATTTTCAGTAGGTGAAAACTGAAATTTTTGGGCAGAACTGATAGTCTTGTTAAAAGAAAAATGTATTGCTAAGCAAGCACATGGARAACAAAGTGTCAAAGAAATTCTGCAGAGAATTCTGCAATTTGATTCAGCTTTTGCATTGCTTGAAATATTTTAAAATCGTAGCTCATAAGATGAATWTATAAATAGATCCCACATTCCCACAATTCTTCTTTTTTTCTCTGTTAATAGGATAGCACTTTCCCAAACATGGTACTTCTCAGTTCATACTGCATGTTTTATTCACATTTCTCTGTTAAGAGGAAGCATTAAGTAAAAACCTCTTGATCTGTACTGAATGCAATATCAGTAAAAGAAAAAAGAAACTATGGCTTGTGTAGCACTAACATCTTTAATAGCCTGGTGATAAATACCACATTAAATTGTGATTCAGAGCAAAAGAAAATGGAGTTTTCCGAGGCTGACTACAAAGAAGTGCCTATACTATAGTTACTTCATCAAATCAAAAGTGTTTTCATCCTCTGCTGTTTTATGTTATTCACAGCAATTCATCTCTTAAAAATGCAATTAAAATGTTTGTATYTGTGAACTACAAATACATAGATTTTTTACTCAAATGCCCCAGACTTAAAGCCCCTCAATCACCATAACATCCTAAATTAATATTTCTCATTCTCTCATTGTCTTCTCTTTGGTAAAGCGAAGTGCATCGTGCCTTTTAATAAAAATAAATGGATTCTAAACCTTTCGTGGCATTTCTAATCTAATGAAAGGACAAGGAAATAAATTGTCATGTTTCTTGTCATTTTCTAGCAAAGCCTTTGAAATAAACTTGTTCAGTGTAGACAGAGTAATGATGAAAAGCATATAATGAAAACCTCAGGTTTTCAAATACTTGTGTGGAAGCAAGAAACGCAACTTTCTACTATGACAGTGCTGGCAAGGTCAAAAGACATATTAACAGTGAACAGAGCAGCAGTACAAAAAAGCATAGACAATAGGTTAGGAAATAATGGAGGAGGCTGTTGCCCTGATCTGTGCCACACATGCAGAGACAGAATGCCAACCGTGTAATCAAACCTGTAGCACATTCTGTATAAAAATTCCAATGATTACAGAAAAATGCTTCACCTAATATTCAGGTGGGCCAGAGTATTTACTGCAGATGGCTCTTTGATTTAAAACAGAAATCATAAAGCAGAGTCTTTTTTTTTTTTTTTTCCTTCCTCTCCCATAAACAAATGGCACCAAGTGAAATGTAGGTTCACTGATGGGTAAATGACTCTCTTCTGGAGCCCCAGTGAGGCTAGCTATACTACAGACATAAATCAATGCTGCAAAATTTATGATCTATAGGACAGGCTGATATCTTGTGGGGAAAAAAAAAGTCCTAATTTGAATAAATCTTGTTCCCCTGTTTCCCCTGCCCCCTCACCCTCCAAAAAAGCAACATAGATCATGTGGTTTTTAAAAGCCCAAGACAACAGGAACACARGTAGAACATAAAAATTTGTAACTGGAAAAATAAGGAAAATTATCTGGAATATCTTGATGGAAGTAGGAGCAGGCTGCACTGTTGATCAAATGTTTTCTACTTGGTTTTATGTAGATTTCATACAAAATACTCAGAGGACAAGAGGCAATAGTCACTAGTTGCAGCAAGAGAAATTCTGCCTGGGCACAGGGAAAAAATATTTCACAGTGAGAGTGGCTAGGCACTGGAACAGTTTTCCTAGAAAGAGTTATTTTTTTAATATTTTTGTCTGTAGTCAGACAAGTTTGTCTGTCAAAATTTGTCTGAATTTTGAATATTTCAAAATTCAATGGGACAAGACCCTGAGCAACCTCCTGTAACTTTGAAGTTGTCCCTGCTTTGAATAGGAGGTTGGACTACATGACGTTCGGAGGTCCCTTCCAACCTGAACTGTTGTGCGATTTTTGTGATTCTGTGATCCCATTTTTCAGTTCAGCTGTTCTACTGACTATATCTCAATGATTTTGTCCTATCTCATATTTCTAACCAAAGCACTTGATTTTTTCTAAACCTCAACTCAAAGGGCTTATTAATCCGTCAACTAACTGGGCATGATTGCTATTTCTCTATTTGTCTTTCACTAGTTGGCCAAAACGTTGAGAATGTTCTTGTACCTTTCTAACCACTGAATTTTAGTTCTCTTTTCTTTTAATCCATTAGTCCGTTACCATCCACATATGTTATTTTCCACTGCTGCATCTAATTCTCTCATTTTTTCTATAAAGTGTTTTGACACTTTCATACAGTTATAGTGAAGTTCATTTTATAGTATTTTTATAACACTTTATATAACATCCCATGTGAATGTATAATTGTTCTCCTGGGTCTGTGGTTTCACAAAATGTACTAATATAGAACCTTATAATTTTCTATAGGGAAGCCTTTCATTTTTTTTCACTCATGTTTTGAACTTACAGCAATGCTTATAAAAACAGCAAATAATACCTTTGAACAGGATTTAATTCTTGCATGCTTGGGAAAATGCAACCTAACCAATATCCTGGACCCACTAACGTTGAGAGATTTTCCACAGGATTTCATTCTTGTGTTGAGACTGTCATATCGAGCGCAGCAGTAAACTAGCTGTATTTTATCTTTGGGCTGCATCATTAAAAATGACATGAAGACCAAACGGTCTCCTCTAAAATCTATCCATACAGGAAGGTTTTTCTATGTATCCATCTTGTATTGAGGGATATAATATCCCTCCTAGCTCCTTTCTTGGCTTTCTGAAGACAGCGTTCTTCAAATAACTCCTCCTYTTAAAAATGAAGATGTTGATCACTGGGAAGCAGTTTTCTACGTCTTTTGAATGGAGTAATTTATTTCCTTTGGTGATCTGAGAAACATTATCACATGAAGGCATATCAATAAAAGCAGTGCAATTTGGACTTTCAGTTTTGCATGGCTTAAACACATTTCTTCATTCATTTGACCATTTCTGCCATTGCTGAATAAGTTTTCTATGTCCTTGTAGACACTAAATTCTGGGAAAATAGTCAATTCAGGTGTCATGCTGTTTTCTGTTTTCCTATATGATTTTTTCTCAACCATGCATTTATATTGATTTATTTCAGACTTTTACTTATTAACATATTAAGTGCTGTCTCTTAACAGTTTTGGAAATGAGAAAGTATTAAGTTACAGCTTTTCTAATATACTGAAACACAGCATTTATTATCCTGCCATAAAACGTGAAAAGAGATCACGAAAAGCAATTAGTTTTGTTGGAAGTAGGAGTGTCAATTGCTGAAAAAGTCAGAAATTTGGTTTAATGTTAGTAGAGCTTCCCTGAAAAATTTAGGAATGGAAACCTACTCACATTGTGTTATCTACTTAAACTCTTTCTTCCTAGTCATTAAAAACTAACATATGTTATTTCTGCTCTTTATCTAAAGAGCAATAAATTTTCTTTTTCACAAAACTAGAATTCAATATTGCTTAGAAATGCGGGACTCGGTCTCAAACTCTTACCATTTCCTGTGAAGTAAATCTAAACTTCAACTCAGTTTGACTTAGGGGGAAAATGTTTTCAGCTTAACTCCTCTGCTTAATTCCCTCATTATGTTACTGAAAATAGAAGGGTTTAATATCCCTTACTTAGAGATGTGAGAAAAAAAATGAGACTACCTTGACATCTGCCGTGGTAGTAAAGCGGCATCAGAAGAAAGAAAGAAAAAGAAAGACATAAGTAAAAAGCAATATGGTGAGAACTCAAAAAGAGCTTCATACTTTGAGAAGCAAGCTTTTAATTTTTGTGCATAAAAGGAGACCTCATCTTCACAGTTGAGAGTACTGCAGTTGCTTTTTTCTTAGTAGCAGGATCCCACACCTGATTTGAATCCGTTCAAATTTACATATTTTTTTCTTCCAGACTACTTTGAAAGATATGTGAACAGCAGTGGCTTCCCACCCCTTGCTAATATATATAGCATTATTATTACTTTTTTCAAACAGTTGACCCCTGAACTAATTTTGTTTGATTGCAGTTTAAATCCATAATGAACAGACAGTACAGATTCTATGATTCTACAGACGGGAAATTTAACACAGGTTATTCTTACAGAGGTAAGAATGCCCCGGCCACCACTGGTGGAGAAGATCCGAGGTTTTGCTTTCCAATTAATATTTCATTAGCAATTTCTGTGCTTTGGTACCGATTTGCACATGCATGGATTTCATTCATAATTTAGGAAAACTAACACAAGCCTGCAAACAGTTGTGTAGCAAGAACCCTACCTAAAGAAAGGGCACAAGGATGTCGTACTATATTGACCAAGACAGGACAAGCATGTTCAGCTTCAAAAGCCCTACATATCTTATTTATTTGCACTTACTTACACGGTGAGGATGTGTCTGATACCTGAGCTTTATTAGCAGCCAAAGTAATCTGATCTGTTTGCCACGTGAGTGAAGAGTGGCTGTCTTTCCAATGACCTGAGGAGAGATTTGGCTTAGGCCCTAAGTAAGATGCTTCTGAATACGGTATCTATCTGAAATGCAAGTTGTGAATATCTCCATTACTTATCTGAAGGCGAGGGCTCAAAATAGTAAGTTATTTATCTTGATTGTCGAGGAACAACATGGTTGTTGTGATACTGCAAAAAACTTGGTTAGGCTAATTCCACCAACTGCGGAACGCTACGGTTTCTTCACTGAGGCCCTGGGGCACGTTTGCTGAACTTGACCACTAGCATTGCTTGTCACTAAGAGTAGCAGGATTCTGAACTGCTTTTACTTGTGTGCGCTAAACACAGTTCCAGAAAATGGATTAAGAAATAATATCTGTGATTCTTCTCTAGTGTTTATTTGCATAATGGCATGAAAATGGGAGGCAGCTTTGCAAGAGGTTATTTGCTTTCAATTTAAATGAGAGTACTTTAACACAACAGTTAAAATGAGTTGTTTCCATTTTTCCAGTTGATTATTTTGAAGACGGAGTTCAATACATACGTAAAAAACCCCAGTAAACTTGCTTCTTTATGTCAAATATGGATTAACATTACAAGTATGAAGGATACATCATTGCTCTCTAAGAGTTTTTTTTCCTCATCTGGGACTTTTTACCAAAATATGGAGTTCCATTTCTGCAGCTTGTGTGATTTGCCACAAAATAAAATTATGTTTTACTGATGGATAGGTTTGGATTAACTCAAAGCTAGGAAACACTGAGTTTTTATGCAATGTTTTTGCCAGTCTGGTTTACCAGAAAACTGAGCATCTTATTCTCAGCTTCAGGAAAGCAAGGTTTTGCTTCATAAAGCAGTGCCCTGAGACATCCTCCAAGGACCTGAATGTTTAGACTCGGGGGGTGATCACACTGCGTGTTGTGCCATATTGGAAAGAAAGCCTAAGCTAGCTTTGGCAGCCTAGCTTCAGTAGTTTGGAGTTTCATGTAAGTTAATTGCCTCATCCAGAATTTTAAAGCAGTCCACAGTAAGGTCCATACTGCTGTAAAGTTGCTTCTGGAGGCAAAATTTGCTCGTTTCCATTTACTTCATCTATCATTGTGCCACACTACAGTCGACAAGCACAGTGTAGCTCTGATTCTGTGCCACAGGAGCTCTCTGCCAGCCCCTGCTTCCTTTTATAAGGTTTGTGATCCCTAGGGCAACTGCACCAGAATCAAGCTGGAGACTGAAGTCCGCTYCTGGATGAAGCCAAAAACCTTCCAAATGCATAATAAGAAATTATGCCAGTGTCTGAAGATCTATAACAACTATTAGTAATTTCACGAAGACATGGTATTTCTACAGAGATTGAACAATGTAATTTTGGCATCAACTAGGTACCTTTTGGTTTTAAACAATTACTACTGAAGTGAGCTGATGTTAGTAGTCTGGCAAAGGTTATATAACTCTTTACCATACTTCCAAGCTTCTTTTTTGTCAACAGTTTTGCTTGCCTTCAGCATCCTTGCTTGCATCTTTTCCCACCACCAAATGCATTAAAGAGAGTTCCAGCTCTATGGGGATCTTAAGTCTCTCCAAAACCTCCACCAACAACCATTTGTTTGATTTGCCTTTTCTTCCCTCCTTCACTATCAGCATCAGAGTTCTTTAAAGGTGCATAATGAAAATGTCAAGACTGGAGCATTTAATGATGATACTTGTCAGGTACAAAGCAAACATGTCATCCAACAGAGGAGGAAGGAACTTTCACAGGAAAAAAAAAAAAAAAAAGAGACCAGGATCTCTATGTCAAACTGACAAAAGCTTCTTTTCCCATCCAAAACCTCTTAGAGTGCCATGAACCCTCGAGAAGAGAATGTTTGGGATGTCAGGAGAGAGCAACATGGTCTCATCCTTTGTAATGTTACACTAAAGTGAAAATAATTCCAGTCAAATACAAGCTCCCCATCCCTTCATTAGATTATGCCTACAATGATCATGTGAGAGAACAGTGAGTTGAAAGATTATCCTACAGTTGCTCGCTCTCTATATTTATTTTCATAAAGGTCCCAAATAAGCTAGCACACTAGTTTTGTTGGTATCCCATATAAAGACCTACTAAATTCCAGAATTAATCCCCTTTATGCACATAAAAGTTTACCTAATGTTGATCTTGTTGCTTGTACTAAATGAGTGAAACAAACTAAATATACTATGCAGTTATTGCAAGAATAATGTTTAGCCAAATTCCTACAGAAATCAGACATAACTATTTCCTATGCTGGTCCAAAAAAAGGTTTAGTTTTTATTTAATAGTTGTATTCTCTTGATCTTCTTTCTGATGGACAACATACTTGAGGGTCAGTATAGACCATTTGCCTGCACTGGTTTTCAGTAAAAATGCCTGAAGTCAGGCAATTCTTTTCTATAATAAATCTCACAAATGTTCTGCTCATTTTTGAAATGAAAACCATCTAAGAGTTTCAGCAAAAAAATTCTCAAAACCCATTTAGCAGTATTATAAAAAAAAGTGTTTTTCAGATCGAAATCTGAGCTTTCACCTTTTCAATATAACCAGATATTTAAGATAGTGGCCAGGGCTACAGGAGACACAGGATCAAGTCTGTAGTTCATGTGGGATCGGGCAGAGCTTTTYATCCCACGCCATTCATTCCTAAAATCGTATCTTTCTCAGCCCAGGCCCATACCCTAATCACCAGGCTGTAGAGTCTTTGTTGCTCATTAAACACAACAGAGCTTTGAAACATTTTTGGCACAACAAAAGAAAGCACAAACAAAAATTTTCAGGAATTGCTTTTTTGCAAAAGCCAAGATTAAACTTTGAAAAGCAAAATCTATCATTTTTCCAACCACAGAGAAAATACTGTTCAGATTTTGACCGAGGGCTGCTGCAAATTTCTGGCTTGTTTGAAACTTGGTCAACAATGCACCCTTACAATGACTCATTGTAGTCTGCAGAAGGAAAACAAACAGCCCACTGGAAATCTAACTAAATTAAAATTTCCATCAACAGTGAATGTTCCTGTTTCAAAACAGTGAAGAAACATTTAAATTCAGTGCTTAAACTTACTAAGCTGTAATCTTCTAAATTCCTGATACATTTTGGCTGTATTTTTGTTGCTGTTGTTTTGAAACATTCTTTCTTTGAGCAACTTTCAATAGGGAGGAAAAGCTAAAGGAAATTTCAAATAGCATGTTAAATAGGAAAAGCAGATACCCATCTATTATCCTCAAGAAGCATTATCAACACCAACAATATTAAAATTAAAAGTAAACTCCATACATCCATTTCCCTTGCTTTATTTCTTTGTTCTTATTGCTATCATCTTTTTTTTGTTCAATATCCCYGTAAGTAGAGGAAAGGTTTTTGCAAGCACAGGAAGTGCTGATATGATCCTGAGCATGAAAAAKAACCCATATACAATCCACATAAAGTCAGTGGGGGTCAGCAAATGCAGAGAACAGTTCTGCTTATCATCCTGCAGAATCAGGACTTACTCTTTCCTCTCTTTTATTCTAATTGACAGAAAAGTTTCATTGGATGGATCTGTTCTATTTATGATTTGGAGACAGACAGCATAACTTTTCTTCCTATTTATGTACTGTGCCATCTGACCATCTGAAGAAAGAGGACTCTAAATTCCTTCAATTATCTTACGTATAGGTGTCATGATTAGGACACCTATTCAGACTCCATATGACTATATCACTTAATATAGACTTTTTTAATCACACATTTAAATGCAAACATGGAAATATATTACAACATTTATCTATCTTAGTTTGATAATTATTTTAAAAGTGTCTAGACAGGTTCTGGTGGAAGCTAAAGTTATTGTAAGGATTTATCAGCATACGGTTGTACATTGCAGCTGACAGAATGGGAGAGGAACTGAAGTAAAGCATTTTTATTTTGCTTGCACTTCTTTCAAACACACATAACCCAGAAGTTCTTACTATTTGGATATCCAAAGTAATGTTGTTTGATCAGTTAACATTCACCAAAAATCTTCCTTGTCAGGAACTCGGCAACCTGTACAACATATAAATGATGTTCCAAACCCAAACTTTTATTTCCTTGATTCCTTTTCCTTTAAGCAAACTAAGCAGAATTGCAGTTCCTATTTTCTTCTTTAAGAACTATTCCTTTTTCCCCATTATCTGTAGGTACTGGAAGAATTTCTTAACTTTCATTTTGGAATTACACACAAAGAACTTCAAAAGTCTTTTCTGAAAACTTCCCACATATGCTAAACTGTAAGCATGCAGATTTTTTACACTGGGGTCCTTAGAGTTCCCATAAAGACCAGAAGATGCTTTTGCACACGAACAGGAAATCAACAAACTACACTAATAAAATCCCTTTAACATTCAATTACTTCAGCTGCTTTTCCTACAAAATTCTACTGGTACTTCAAAAAAGAAAATGATGTGAATAATACAATGTGAATAAGAGCTAAACATAAAAAAGGAAAAAAGTTTTTTGAAGGAAAAAAGTTAAAAGTAGTAGAATCGAGAATTACAGGCTTATCCTACCTCCAAATTTAGTTACAAATGAAATGTGATTTGGTAATGAAAATCATTAACCAATGGGTAATATTCCAATGTTCAAACATTATGTGCAACCAAAAAGTACATTCTACAGTAGAACAGAATTTCATCAATGTTCATTGTCATGCACACACTTTTCTATTAATTATTGAAACGCATAGATAACAAGAACCAGGGAAGGAGACAGGAGTCTTACGTTACCTTCTCAACACTAAAACAGGAAAGGAAAAATAGATCACACACTAATTGATTTCATTCCAATTGTGATTTTCGTTTAGTGTCTAACAAATGTTTTAACGGATCTTTATCAAAATTCAGTATTAACCAAGTTTTAATACTATTACAGTTTTCTATAGGACTACAGTCCTTGAGTTGCTCCAAAATAATAATAAATTAAAATGTGCCAACATATAGTATTATCATATCTTCATCATTAAGTAAGCATATGTCAACATACATTATATTTACTGCTTTTCCCCCGCTCCTCTGAATTTTGGAGTAGTAAATTCTACACACGTGCGCCACATACCACCCCCACCACTAAGGTAAAACCAAAAGGCTATGGCAGCCCTCTTCACAGGCTGTTCTTTAAGCTGTGACAAGCCTAATGTGTTTTAGGACTCAGAGTCAATACCAGAGGCTTTGAAGTAAACCTAGATTGGCTAGACAGGCTGCTACAGACTGTGGCAGACTCCGGAGGATTCTTGGGAAGTTACTGAGCATTCACTTACAGCCATTTTGTCCCACTGCACTCATATGTGCAATCAGGTTACTGACTGTAATGAAGGAAAAATTTCTTTTTAATGTTTAACAGATGTTTTGTGGTTTTATCATCATTAGTATCCCCGGGCTATCTTAAATTAGAGAGATCCGTCTTGCAGTCTAAGACTTAAAGATACTTAATACACTTTACAACCACAACACTTTATTTAGCAAAAGGTTAGATCTTGAAATCTGGATTTCTGTGCTGAGTAATCATTAAAACTGTAAACTGTGAAGGTGTCGGTTTTCTCATTGATGAGTTTTAACTTGTTTCCATCTAGGAGTCCTCAGATTGTCTTGTTTAATACATATACCACATCGCCATTTTTAGTGAAGCTATTTTCTACTACTTCTATTAGACATTTATAAGAATAGCAATCTATTGGATTTTTGCTTCCTTTATGCAAGAACAGATGCAGAAAGAGAAATAATTCACACTTGCTAGCCAGTGGCACCGCATGGCAAATCTCCCTCCATCTTCTTACAGCCACAGTGTAGCCATAATTCATTATTAGAACATAATATTTGAAAAACAATTTCAATAGCGAAACTTATAAAAAATTAATGAAGASCTTCAGGCTTTAAAGTCCGACCCAGATCTAAGGTCCAAAGCTATGAGAAAATGAAGGATGAGTAGAAAAGTTTTGCTTTACTCTATCTCCAGTGACAAAAAAGGCTGTTCTTCAATATTGATTTTATCTACGAAGGATAAAACCAGATCAAGATTACTTATTGCCTTTGGCATTGCTCTCAAAGACTATCAGTGACAGCAGAACACAAGCGCACCTTAAAGTGAAAACATTTAACCTGGTAATCAACAAATTGCACCAATGAAATCCCTTTAACTTGCAGCTACTTCGGCTGCTTTTCCTACCAAATTCTACCGGCACTTTGAAAAGGAAATGAAGTGAATAATATAATGGGAATGAGAGCTAAACCTAAGAAAAGGGAAAGAAATTAAGAAAGAAAAAGTTAAAATAAGTAGAATCAGAAGTTACAGGTTTATCCT
The DNA here is from genome assembly GCA_035582835.1 of Phoebastria nigripes. Lineage (NCBI taxonomy): Eukaryota > Metazoa > Chordata > Aves > Procellariiformes > Diomedeidae > Phoebastria > Phoebastria nigripes. The sequence continues at coordinate 920,941 of JAYKAV010001643.1, forward strand.
ACCACCAATACTAAAAAAAAGAATAATGTTCCTAATAACTTCTCTGGTTCGTCACAAGATTATTTAATGCAAATTTCACAGACATGAATTCAAAGTTAAAAAAAAAAAAAAAAAAATCCTGCATAACAGTTAGTTCTGCTGTATTTTCTCTGGTGAATGAGGACCATCATGAATGATACAGAAACATCAACCAACTAAACTGTAAAGAAAATAAGAACACAAACTTCAGTCTATACGGGAATCCAAGACACTATGGGGAAGGCCTCATTCAGACCATAAATATACAAAAATCCCAACAACCAAACAAAAAGCAAATCTTGCTGTTTGATTTTTGCATTTAGTGTACCTGTTATTTTAGAGTGGGTTTTTCTTCTAGTTTTGGGAGGAGTTTTCTTGCTATTAGCCTGTGCTAAGAGTTTCCACTGTTTCTAGATCCAGTAAGAACGATATTTCAGCCCCCTCCATTGCAGACTAGTTTTGTGTAAGATCAGAAGAATTGTTCTCCAACCTTTGTGAAAAAGTGCCAGAAGATTTAAAAGGCAAACAAACAAGGTGGTTTGGAAACTTCAATGAATCTGCAGTTCCATATGGAAAGTTTTAATTACTATGTAAAAACTGGCAAAATGTGTTTCCAGAACAGGTGATGTTACAAAGTTGCACCTGTCAACCCTTATTATATTTGGCATACTCAGAAGGAAACAGGCACAAATTGGATAAGCAGTTTGTCAAAGTATATCTGTGAAAAGACATATCATTTGATAGAAGAATTTGTTCAATAATTCATGTCTATAGTTTTTGAGGTAAATAAGGTGTCTTCAGTGAAATTCCAATATTTGGAATTACTAGGGGGCTGGATTTTTCTTTTTTCTCTACTTCAGTAGTTCACATTGGTGAAAAAAAGGGTTATCTCTTAAACTATCCCCCAAAAGTAAGCAAATGCGCTTGACTGACTGACAAAATTAATTCTAAACAGAGCCTAGATCAACAGGGGCAGACAGTAAATCTATGACACTATTAAGTTAGGACTATAGTAATTAGGTTGATTTTTTTTTTTTTTCTTTTAACCAGTTGAGCCTAATTCCAGAAATCAGTATCAGAATCAGTTTTCATTTCATTTCTGAAGTTCTGGGTAAAGATTAGCTCCTCTGTCATCAATAGTATATTGTTACTTGTTAATACTATTAAAGGATCAGATTTTTCAATACAGGTGGGCTATGATCATGCAAACAGTTGTGGTGCAATCGCATGTGTAGCTGTATTGACTTCAGGGGAACTTTTCTTAAGAACACGTACGTGTCTTTGCAAAATTTTTTACATCGGTGAGAAATCCAGAATCTTCGTGAGTGGGACCTGAGGAACACCACTACAACAGGATCCATGCGTTCTTCTCACTGTATCTCCTCTCAGGTGACAGGCAGCAGCATGCGATCCCTGGTTGTTGTAGGAGCAGCAGCAGGATATCCAATTATTTTCTGCCAGCTATCCTTAAAAATGCTATAGTACCAGTAGAATTTCAATATTATTTACCTGAGGGAGAGCATTAGTCCCAGAAGTAGCATTAAACTAAAAAGGAGAGGGGGAAGCTCAACCTCTTCACAGCTACTGTTTTCAGGTGTGTGCAGTCTCATGAGCACCTCACCATTTTCTCATATATTTATACTACCTTACACTTGTTTCACATTCTTCAAATGTTCTACATAATCAGGCAAAAAAAAGTAATTTATTTATATTTTTAGTGTATGCCTAAACTTAAATGGACATATTTGAATTACACTTTTTTTTTTTCTTCCCACCCCCCTCCTTTGGCTCTGTCTTTATCACTTTTTCTTTTTTTTCTTTCCAAAATAATTTTAAAAAGTAGCTACAACTCAGACCTTTACCTAGCCCCCATTTCTAGGCTTAGCTGTAAATACTGCAGATCAGTAGAAGAAGAGGCAGAGAACTGGGTTTTTAGATTACCTTAAAAGACTTCGAATCCATTTATGTGAACTTTTATTTCAACCATTTATACAAAACATTCAGAATATTAGTTGCAATAGTACCATGCTTTCTATTGAAAATGCGTTCTGCAAAAATATCCAGCAATGCTTTGCAGAAGACAACTCTACTGTATACTAAAACACCCGAATGCAAGATGCAAGAGGCTCTAGCACTAGATCACGATCTCATTATTTATGAAGTCCCTTGTGATAATATGGTCACCCTTCTCTGAGTCTGCTGAACCCGCTTGTGAACTTTGCTCAGCTCAACAAGCTGCAGCCTGCTGTGAAAGATGAGTAGAACATACTTCATTCACAAYACAAGTTTTAATCTGTCACTTTTAAATGCTCCTTATGAATTTTGGTTTTTTCCTCTCCTGTTTAAACTGGAGAGAAAGGCAATCTGTTTTATTTTTCCCTACAACTTCTCCATACTTCCATTTGGTGTGTATTTAATATTTATGTAGCTATGTCATACGTGATTTGAGTCAGTGTCTGCTGAACTGTTATATGGCTCATTGACATTATCAAACTGAGCAGATTTTCTCTTATCCTAAAACACGCAGACACAAGAGACACGATGTGTGTTTGTAAGTGCCAAATCTGGCTGTAGGAATCATATGAGGGCACAAAGACATTCACAGACACTGTAAAATAAAACTCTTTTAAGTGGGTTGTTTTAAAATGTTTTACTGGACAACAAAAAGATACTGAAGGAAAAATATATTTTATCAGCCTGGATGTTAACTGTGGAATATCTGTTGCTGTATTAATTTTTCCTTAGAGAATTGATAACTATAATCCATTTCAGTATTTACCTAGTTGAATTTTTAAAAAAGAACAAGTCACACAGAGCAAAGATTTCTTCTCTGAGAACATTACCCTATTTTGGAGGTTATATTTGGTTGAGAGACAATTTGCTTAATAAACAGATTTCTAATATTGTTCTGCTGTGATATGACTGTGAGTGGTTGCAAAATCTTGGTGCTGGGTTAAGTTGCTATTCTCAAACTGTATTAATGCTTCTGGTAGTTTACAAGATTTTCAAAGGTGCCTGGTGATTTTGTCTCCCTAGTTTCAGTTACTGAGGTGACATGACTTCTCTTTCATGGCATATTAAGACATTTCTGAAAATTTGCTTCTTTGGGGTGTCTCAAGAAGCAAAAAAATGAAGCATCTCAAATCATCTACCACTTTAAAAAGTCTTAGCCGTAACGTATTACTGATTTAGTATTTTTTAATATGTAATCAAAGAGAATCCTTTTAAAGTAGTAACTTAAATTAGAAAAGATCCTTTGAAAACATGTGGTATTAGTGGAACACAGAGTTTGTCTCGTTCAGAAAATAGCTAGCATCCATTAAGAATATAAATTTTCTTATTCTTTTCTCAAAACATAATGGAATTCCACAATCAGATACAGGCTTGCAGCTCCCATTGGAGTTGACAAATATCTGACTTTAGCCCAAGGGTAGCGATGCATTTTACATGTTGACGGCAGCCATAGGGATACTAACAGAAATGAAAGCACTTCTGAAACTTAGGATACACAGTTCAACATTGATAACAAAGTTATCGGGAACAGGTCACTGTTAAACTGTGTATCTTAAAGTCTTCCCTCAAAAACACGTCATACCCTTTTCAGGTACTAGGTACCAACAAGCAAGAGAAAAGCAGCTGATCATTCATCTTCTCAGTGATTCATGTTGGTAAATCTGGAATTTAGGGGAAAAAAAGTCCCAAAAGCCTCTGTTTTGCCTTTCTCCAACCTAGGTTGATTTTTATTTTTCATGTTCTTTATTGTTCCCAGCATCCCACTAATCCCTACCCTCCTCTCATTACTCCTTTTTCTTGTACAGCGTTTTGCAGAAAAACTATGGGACCTGGAAGTCTGCACTTAATCCAGCATTTTCTGTGGTCAGCATTTACATCCGTAGGACACTGAGGAGCCTGGAGCATCTGGGTATACCCTGGCATGGCAGGAAGGAAACTTTGCTCATGTGGAGTGGAGAATGGTTACAATGCTAGGGGCCCACCTACTTCCAAGCTCTTCATCTCCTCTTCTCCCTGCCCTGCCACCGTATCCCAGATATGCCAGCATRACCCTGCCACCGTACCCCAGGTATGCCAGTGTAACCACACATACCGTTATGGCTTAACCAGGTGCATCTTGGCATAAATAATTTTAGTAGAAAAATCTTCCTAATCAGAATGATTTTAATGGATCTAAAGAGGTTATTATCTTCTCGCCCTGAGTCAGCAGTCGGGCGCACAGCATGCTTCAATGCAGTCTATGAGTCAGAAGATAAAAATGCTATAAGCCGAAGATGGTATTACATTTGAGAACTTCCTGTTCTGTACCTCTGGCAACTTCACTTCTGCTTCAAAAGCCTGACCTTGCATACTTGAAGGCAATGATACTTCCCCTCCTTGACTTCACTGACAGCAAGCAAGATCAAGCTTTCATGAAGATTGCTGGGTGCCAGTGTCACATAGCTTAATAAACTTCATTAATAAAGTTAATCCAACAGTCAATAGATTTCTGGTGTCACACTGCAGCTAAAAGAAAAGCTGTAGTGCGAGTTACGTAAACCTGTTTATTGGACATACCTTCCCTTAAAAGGCTTGTTTATTTATTTATTTTTTAAAGAGGACTGTTCCTTTCTTATTTAATTCAGTTACAGCGAGCAAAGAAGTCAAATCAATGCCCAAGGCGTAAGACCAGAAACACGCATGGGGATTTATCAGTGCTGTAAGGAGTAATTTTAAATGCTTTTAAAGAAAGTTTCTGTACAGTTTTAGGAGTTCATGAGAGAGTGGGGAAACATACAAAATTTTCAAAGGCAGTATTTTTAAAAAGATACTTTTATGTGCTCATAAGCAACTCTTCTGAAATGAAAAACTCTATGTCACCATAGGCTTGTACTAACATTGCTGAGTAAAAAAACAAACAAACAAACAAAAAAAACAACCAAAAAACCCCACCCAAACCAAAAAACAGTTTCTCCCTCTCTTGATTTCAGGCTAAGTAATGTTACTTTATGAAAAATCTTCACTCAATTCAGCTGAAACTTGCTCAGCATAAAGGTTTGATCCAGTACGACACGCAAAAACATTTTCATAACTACTTAGCACTAAGTGAGTAGTCAAACTAAAGTTGGCAGGAATCTGTATCCAGTTAAATCTTTTACTGGATTATAGACCTAAACCATGCAGAAAAATGGAAAAATTTACTGTCATCAGCATGAAGAAACTCTGTAACATCACATCGGCACTTGCAAGTATAAAATGTGCTGGGATACCAAAAAGGGGAAAGCTACCAGTTCCATGAAGATATGTTTTATTTGCAGCTTCATGAGTGAAGAAACATGAACTCACTTGTACAATTACAACTCCTGCAGTTTACCTTATTTCCGGCAATTTTGGGCTGTTTTTGTTTAGGAATTTTTACATTGAGTACAATGTGATTCCAATAAGCAAATGTGCTTACTCCAAAATATTTCTAGTGTCAGACTTATTTCTCCTCTCTAAATGTATTTAGCACTTGTAAGAAATTGATTTGCTGTCTGCACTAAGGACTGATGTACTTTATTTATCCACACAATAGGGCGGAATAACATAAACTTCCCCTCTAGTGTCCCCCTAATGGGTTTCTACTTTAATATATTGAAAAAGCTAAGATGATGATTCATTTTTTTTCCACGTACCACATATTCAGCGTATGAATTCTTTTTTGAAAGTACCAAGATGTTTAATGGAAATTCTAAATTAGCGCTATATGGATGTTTCTAGGTGAGCCTGATCTCATAAGAGCACCTGAGACCAAAAAATTCAATAGATACAGTACTAGGGCTTCACTGAAGTTTTCATCTTCCTGTAACTTATTACTTTGTTAATTACATGCAAATCTGAAACTGAGAAAATTCTACTTTCTGGTTAATCCTTTAAAGGAAGAGAGGGGAAAAAAAAAAAAAAAAAAAGCATCAGTCTTTCTCCTCAGTTTGACTTTTAGTGTGTGGCACTAAGTGAAAAAAATAGTGCAATACAGAAATACAGAATATCTTCCTAATTCATGACATTTTATGATATGGAAAGATATCTGAATTCTTTGATAATCTTCAGTAATAAAAAGTTGCATTACAGTTGCTATTTTAGAGCAATATTTGTAAAATAGGTATTTGTGACAACGTTTCAGCCTCTTTGGAGTATTTCAGTAAAAACATTGAAACAAGACATTTCAAGCTTCCTTCTAAGTTTAGATATCTCGGTGCATTTTGATGACTTCAGGTTCAGACTACATTTTGTGTGAGCTTACAGTTTGCTTAAAAAGTTTATTGCACAGTGCTACTAGAGGACAAACAACCAATTAGCACTAACATAGTAATGGCTGGAGTTCAGCTCATTAATAAAAAAAAACCCCTCTGCTGTAATCAGCATCCAGTGCAGATGCCTGAAGCTGGACTTCAGAGTTAAGCAGTGTCATGCTTTAACCTGGCAGGCAGCTAAACACCACACAGCCACTCGCTCACTGCCCCCTGCCAGTGGGATGGGGCAGGGAATCGGAAGACTAAAAATGAGAACACTTATGGGTTGAGATAAGAACAGTTTAATAACTGAAATAAAATATAATTATAATAATAATAAGTCATGAAAAGGAAGATAACAAAAAGAGAGAGAAATAAAACCCAAGAAAGACAAGTGATGCAAATGAAAAACAACTGCTCACCACCAACCGACCGATGCCCAGCCTGTCCCTGAGCAATGGCCCCCTGGCCAACTTTCCCCTGGTTTATATACTGAGCATGACGTCATACGGTATGGCATATCCCGTTGGCCAGTTTGGGTCAGCTGTCCTGGCTGTGCCCCCTCCCAGCTTCTTGTGTATCTCCAGCCTTCTCAGTTGGTAGAGCATGAGAAACTGAAAAGGGCTTGACTCTGTGTAAGCACTGCTCAGCAATAACGAAAACATCTCTATGTTATCAACGCTGTTTTCAGCACAAATCCAAAACATAGCCTCATATTAGCTACTACGAACAAAATTAACTCTATCACAGCCAAAACCAGCACAAGCAGTCAGAAAAAAGGCACATGGAGATTTTAGGCAGCACTGGAACATGCGAAAAACCTGAATGAAGAGATGACTTTCCTTTGGCTCTGTTTTGAAAGTGTTTGCTAACAAGTTTGCTAAATAAACTATGATGTAACAGCTGTAAAGCAAAAGAAAGAGATTCACCCCAAAAGAACCCCTGCAGCAGTATAGTGACAAAAACAGTGATGTCACAAATCAGCAGGTAGAACAACAATAAAACCAAACCAAACCAAAGAAAAAGAGATAAATGTTCAAAAAGGAGATTGGTGGCTGACGGCTGATCTCCATCTCATACAAAAGCGGTGATGGAAGGACTAGTTTGGATTAATCAAAAAGTATACAGAACTCAATGATTTTTAAATTAATAAATGTGTGCAAGCATACATGTTAATATCTGTATTTATAAATATGTTGTTGTAAGTATATTATATACAGACATGGTAAAGCTCAACACACAGACACCCCGAGACTCACCCTACACTTTTCTGCAGATGTTTCTATTACTGCTAGAGAATTTTGAGGTATTTCCGGGGAAAATTCTTGCCTGCTTTGCCCAGACTATATTTTTCTGACAGCTCCTTTTGTGCTATTATAGTGAACAGCTGAAATTCCAGTTTATTCATTCCAGTGATACCTCCAGTAGATTTGTAATGGCATTTTGTCCTTGCAGCACAACACATTTCTCAGGTGTGGTGGTGCATTTCCCTCCCCCCGCCCCGTCCTGGGCCGCTCCATGATCTCAGAAACTCCTGTTAAAGCTTGGCCTTGCTGTAATGAGTCACGCGGTGAAGTGTCCCTTTACCGTATCAGGAACTCTTGYGTAGCTGAGGTTGGGGAATGTACTGATCATACCAGAAACTTCCGCTGCCTGCCCCAAGTGGAGGACGAGAACAGGGATACTTGTCATTCCCTGATACCCTTATGTGAGTTGTAGCTCAAGTGGAATGATACTATTGTCACTGAAACCTTGAGAGTTTTGACGGATGACAAAAGTCAATCATCTTGTGACCCTATAAACAGTGTCCCAAGTGAGGCCCTTTGAGCTCTCCTGGACCGCAGCGGGCTGCGCCCAGAATCTCCCTCTGAGTGGGACGTTCCTCAGAATTTGCGATATTCGGAGGACCGTCACTGGCTGGCACGGGACCTGGGCTGCAATGCTCCTTCAGGCTCAACCCTTCACCCGTTGAGAAATGCCAAGACATTTTACGTGAGTATTTCAYTGAACTCGAGGGGGATTTTTAACAGGTATATCTCTGTATATTTATCTATCTTTGTATCTGTGTGCGTTTGAATTGATGGAAATACCTGCTAGCAAATATAGTCTGCTTAAATCTTATGATCTATCTTAAAATCAGGAATGAACCTTCAACTACTGCTAAACTTATATAATCCCTTAGACAYATACCTTTGACCAAGTCTGRGACTAGGGGTAGATCCAGCTGGGTCTTCTCTGAACCTCATGACTCAACGGGAGGGCCGCCCTTAACCTTTTCGTCCTTGGCCTCTGTATAAATCATTCCAACTCAATTCTAACACGATACCCTGGTTTCGGCTGGCATAGAGTTAATTTTCTTCCTAGTAGCTGGTATAGTTCTGTGTTTTGGATTTAGTATGAGAATAAGGTTGATAACACACTGATGTTTTAGTTGTTGCTAAGTGGTGTTTACATTAGTCAAGGACTTTTCAGCTTCCTGTGCTCTTTTCCTCTGTATGCTTCATCCGTGTAGTAAGTGATAGAGTGGACCTTGCCACTGAACTCTTTAGTCGTGCTTTCATAAATTTCTATTAAAAATCACTTTCTGCTAATACCTTTGACAGTGATTCTTTGAGTGACCTCTAAACCACTCATTCGCGACATCAGGGAAGCTAGTTGCAAATGATAGTTTAGGTAGTAACTTTGATTTTGCACTGCCACGACTAAAGATTACTGAAGATATGCCCGAATTACACTGATATATCAGATCAGTTTGAGGTCATTAATTCCCACTGGGCTTTGTGCTGTGCACTTACATGATGTTTCTAATACATTTTTAAATTGTCGTGCCTAGAAACTACAGTATGCCCAGGGCCCGTATATTATATCTGGATTTATCCTATTTGGTATGAAAGCCTTCACCATATTTGATGGCTTTCTAATGAACTGCCATTCTCTCACATAGAAAGACAACCTACCATTGCATGACACCATTCTCCCACATGTGGGGAATAAGTCAAGAATAAACTTTTAAAATTTATTTTTCAAGTATCTTGCTAGGCCTAACTTCAGCAAAATGAACAAAATATATTTTCCAGTGTTTTTTTTCCCTGTTCTCACTGAACAATAGCAAAATTTTCCTCCTTTGAAACACTGTGTTTCTTCATCAACAGCTATTGGTAAGCTGTTTGAGTAGCAGCTAGCTTTAGTTCATAATATCTACTCTCTGAATTTCTTTTTTTTAAGTTAATTTTTTTTTCTTATTTTGGATCATTATTTCTATTGCCCTGCCCTTCACTGCTGCAATTAAAAAATCCCAATATTTACTGTCCATCTCAGATGACATATACCTGGGAGAAGTTACTTCAAAGGAACTGTATCATAAATGGAAGTCAGAGCAGCTGAGTCCAGCAATGTAAATAGAAGCAGAGCATATGTATATACACCACAAAACAAAAACAAACCCAAAATCACAATCCTTTCATGCATTCAGTACAGCAATATGTTTGATTAAACACATAAGAGCATTAGCATTTCATCACTAATGTTGTCAGAGCCTTTCATGGGAAATAGCCTAGAAGAATTTCTATGCATCAACCATATCAACAGAGTTGGCAAAATAATTATTGGAAGCTGCTGATCTTGAAATTGCAAACCAGGGAACAGGAAGAAGCAGAATGATTGATTTTCTTTATTAATAGTGACAGAGATATTGTTTTAATGCATCTTATCTTTATCCTAACCTTGGGATGTAGTGCAGGAGTCACAAGGAGCATTCAGTGTAACTGTATCATAAAATGTGTATTATATTAGTGACATGTAAGGTCAAGTACTAAAGATGCATAGTATAATAATATAGCCAATATTTCAGAAGACAAGTTAATGTATGCCCTTTATTTTGGTCTACACTATTTCATAAAACCAATTTTCATTTTCATGCGCATGATGAATTGCACATTCTAAAAGCATTCTGACAACATTTAAGGGTATGTCTTCTTATTTTCTGGGAATTAGGGAAAAATGTGATTACCTCTTTATTTAAAAAATTTAACCTCTGACTGTAAGCACTACCATTCTTAAGCTATGTTAAATTACTATTTATTTAAACTGCATTTAAAAAGATACTATATTTGTTTTTCTCAAGGAATGTGTATTACAAATTATTCCTCCAAAACTAATAATAAATTATTACTGATTTACTCTGTGGAATATCTTTCTTAGCAGAACAGAGTGCCTCGCTCATTAATACATCTCAGCTTTGTGCCTGTTGCTCTGAAAATAACAAAAGCTGAATAATGCAACTAGCTGGACCAGATGTGTTCAAACCCAAGATGTTTCTTGCCTATGTTTTGCACCATGTCACAGTAGGATTGGGTCAAGGTGGTTTGTTGTTTTTTTTTTTTTTTTTTTTTAATGCTAGGTAGCAGAGAATCTGATTATTTTTTCTATTAGAAATAAATAAATAAAAAAAATCTTCATAGTATCAGCAAAGAAGGTAAAGAAACAAGATGCAGAAGTTGCTCAGAGGCTTCCAAAAAAGTGAATTGTCTTTCTCTGTATTTGCTTCACCAGCCAGAAAAGGGACAGAATCTCAAGGCCTGGCATTGTGGCTTTCTCCCTCCCATAATTATGAAGAGCTCTAGCACCTAGATTTACAGGGTCCCAAGAGGTGGGGGCTAGTTGTGGTGTTGGTGTTTGTTTGTTTTCCCCTCTAACTTTCACAAAAGGAAAATTAAGAAATTTGGGGTTATTTCTTGATTTTGAGACTTCAGCTGTTTGTGTCAAGCTAAAGGAAATCCCAAAGGTAACCCAGATAAAGAGAACAAGACAAGAAGTTTTTATGACCTCTGTGCAAAGAATTCATGAACATCACCTTCCCTTATACCACTATATTCATTTGCACAGGGGTCAAGATAAGAGGACCCTTTCTTATCAAACACGTGTTCCCCAGACTTTATTGGGAGTATTTTTGTAATAACTCTTTTTTCTGGACAAAAAATGGCAAGTGTAAGCAGATCTTTGATATTTGTGTATTTCAAAGTGCCACCTTACTATTTCGATGAACAGCCCTCAAGTAGGCACAGTTATACCATACAGGATAAAAAGTTTGAGGAATGCAAGTGGTCATATTTCACAGTATGAAGTTCATTAGTGAACAACAGGAGAGACTTTAGTGTTAACTCATAAAATATGTAATATTTTTTAATATGGACTTTAAATGCTAATGATAGAAACATGCTGAAAAATTTGGGGTGCTAAGCTTTAAAATTGTTTCACAAGCAAATCATGCATGAATATAATGCATGAAGTGATACAGTTCTGTTCAACAATTGAATATGTTTTGTCACCCACAGGTAAAGTCATTATTTATGCAAAGACTGATGGGGCTTGGTGTTCACTTGTCTTCTTCCTGAACTACTTGACTCCACTCTATTTAATTAAACAATAATAAGTATATTGGCAGGAAGGAACTCGCACTGCCAGTGTGCAATACAAAAGCTGCTTTTGCAATGGAGACTGATATTTCCAAGTGCTAGGAATAAACACAGATATTTTACATTGATCCGCTTTCACTTTGAATTTATGCACATATCAYTATTGATCTGAACAGGATCCAAAAAATAAATGCTTAGTTATGAGGAAAGCTGGCAGAGATATTACTTGCCTTCTACAGTAGCAGTTCGCATATAGGAAGGAAGGGCACACTGTGCCAGTAAGGAACAGCCCTGGGTGTGCTTCTGAGACTGGCAGGTCACGTAGGGCAGGCATGCCTTGGGCACCCTCTGAACAGCAGTGCCATGTCTGCACCTGTAGTCGCCAGCGCCACGGATAAGAACCAGCGCCGCAGATAAGAACCAGCACTGCTGGCTCCCTGCAATTTTCCCCCCCCTCCATGTACCTTGTGTGGCAGGCATTTGGCTTTCTGCTTCTCTGATACACGAAGTTTTATCCAACTTCACTTACGTGTGCAAACGAAGTATAAACTAAGAGAAAGCTCACTACGACAGCTTATTTTACCCAACACTGAAAGACAAACAGTTGTAACTTCTTTAATAATTATATGAACAAGGCAAAAATCAAGGTATCGCTGTATCTAAGTTCCAAGTATAAAACTGAATCCTTAGTTTTCAGACATGTCGACTATCTGCCTTTTCCTTCAGATGTCCCCCTTGTGAAGTGGAGTGTGAGTGACCTCCTAGAGCCATCCTGAAGAATAGGGTTAAGGAGGACCTGTTGGTCAAGAGGAATTATACACATCTGGGAAACTACAGACAGATCAGAGAGTCCTCAAAATAATTAACATTCTCTACCGAATGACACCACAGAAATCACTATCCTGAGTTCTTAGGCCTAGAATAGAAGTATTTCAATAACTTAAATGAAAAAATTTACAGTATTAACTTCCTAGTATAAATGCAATTCCTTCCTACTATTACTACAGAATTTATTTATACTGGGATTAGAATGATACTACTGTTTCCCCCCCCCCGCCACTTCTCTTTTAATTTAATAACTCTTAGTGCCAAAGTAAACAAAGGCACYGAAAATGTTTAGCCACTGTAGAGCAGAGGCAGTTTGTAGACTTTGTTTTTTCAGTGCCATCATTGTTAGTGACTTTTCTAAACATAAATGGTGAGCACAATAGGGCTTACGATCTCTTTTACTGTACTTTTTTTGAATCTGAAGTGTGGGAACGGAAACGATTTATAGTGTAAGATTCTTAAGGAACTTAAATATTTCACATCATCCAATTAGTAGCCAGGTATGTCATACTACCATCTCCCCACTTCTCTTTGTGGATACAATCACAACTAAAAACAGTTTCTGAAATACACTGAAAATCCAAGAGGCTACCGCAGTACACTATTCTTGGTAAGTTTTATGCAGTGAATTTCCTTCTCTCTCCTTTTGTTTTCTCAGCACATCTCTTTTCCTAAACTTCTGCAATATTACTGCAGAAACTCTTACACAGAATACTAAACTACTCTGTGAACTTCTCAGAAGGGGATGCTACTCTGTTCACAACAGCATACGTATAATTAAGGAATGCTTAAATTAAATCACTGCAATTCCACCAACATAACTGTCTGAAGATCYGAGTGAGCTCTTAGTCTTGTTCCACCTATATTTTGAGCAAATAAAACATTATGTAAAGAAATTAGGGAACATGAAACATTGTCCCCCAGTGCCATGTTCATTTGAATGAATATGTGTATTTGTGGAGTGCATAGCCATAGAACAGACAAATCTCAAACATGYCAGTGGCTAGATTTGCTTTGTTCTGTTTTGCTTGGGGTTGGCTTCCCCTCATTTAAGTGGTGCTGCTTCTGCAACACAAAAAGGAATCCAGGAGAAAAACTTTCAATTTCCTAGGGCACAAATATCTGAGCAGTAACTCTATTGGGTAGCCTACTTAGTTAAGTATTTATTTCTCAACAAGACCATAAAGTCTAAAAACTGTTTGTGTTACTCAAAAGAATAAATGTGGCACCAAAATACTATTTGACATTTGGATCAAACTCATCGCCAAGTCATTTTGGGTGAAAAACTAGGGTGGTGAGAGCTTTCATTTTTTTCTGTAGAAATTTTGAAGACTCTTTCTATGTTCTGAAATCATTACACAAGCTATCTATTTCTAAATCTCTCATTGCAGAGCATATGGGAGAGGACTTAGTTCCTTGCCCTGCCAGACCCCTCCATGTTCAGGTCCTGTGAGAGGAGTTTCTACATTGGTCAATACATAGGGCTGCCTGCCTTCATATAGCTGGGGGATAGTGTGAAAAATGAGACCCTCCTTTTTTTTTTTTTTTACTTCTCCCCTCCCCATAAAAAACCTCCCAGATAACAGAGGACCTGGGGTACTACACTGCATAGCACCCAGGAGCATACGAGTTGCTCATTTTGTCAGCAAGGACTAGACRATCTAGTCAGAAGAATCTAGGCAGAAGAATCACCTTATGTATTTTCCAGTGTGAATCTGTTCCACAGGGTAAGTGGTATTTATGGTCCCTACATATCTGGAATGTCTGTGAAATGCTTTAAGACCAAGAACTTGCAGCTGCAGGACCTAAGCAGGGAATGAGTGGAAGCGTGAGGAAGATATACTGTTTTGAAAAGAATTGGTATGCTGAGAGCCACTGGCTATTTTATTTTGCATTTATTTGCATGCACATGTGTTTGTTTACACCAAAAGAGAGGTAAGCAACATTACTCTAGACAATACATTTTTCAAGTGGGGGAGTATTTCCTCACTAACAGAGAGTACAGTGCCAAGCTGAATAAACATCTAACCTCTAGCAGGGACTCTAAAAAAAACCCAAAAAAMCAAACAAACAAACCCCAAAAACCCCAAACAAAAAACCCACAACATCAAACTCGTTTACCTGGAATAATTGAGGTTATAATTGTTACTTCAAATAATTATAATAAAAACAATGATCCTCAGAAGTGATTGGCACTAAGCATCTTTTGCTATCCTTAGTTGTACATCACTCATGCATAGCTCTAGTCATCAATCATTAGTGCTGTGATAGTAACTCTAAAGGCCACAACTGTTAGGATGTTCTTACTGTTCTGAGTAACCTGAAAATATGATCAGGTATTTTCTTTGGCTTCATGGCTTTGAAATATATACAGATAAAACAAAGAATGGGACAAACCCTCCTCGTCCTCTATATTAGCCTCATTTTCAGCCAGGGGAAATAAATCATATATATTACATTCGTCAACTCCAAAACACATTGAAAAAACTTCTTACTCATTTGAACCCCATTTATCTTTAAAAGAGCCACACTAAAGCATAAGCTGTAGAGACAATGATCAAACAAGAAGCATGTATAAGGCAAACACTAGAAAGAGTGAAGCATGTGAACAGTTGAGCAACTTGCTCCAAAGGAGGAAAGCAGATGGTAGAATAACACAAGGCTCAGTATTGAGAATGCTTTTGTTCATCTTTATGTATAAGGTGATTTGAAAGAGCTCCAGTGCAACAAGATGGCAAAACACGTCTAGCAGACACGAACAAGTGCAAGTTCTGAAGAGGGGGAGTCCCCCCAGAAAAACCCAGAAGACAAACACAAAGAAACCCCCCAAGCCCTAGCAACATAGGCAGGGAGAAAATATTTAAAATAGGCCAGTGATTAGGGAAATCACTGTGTGAATATGAACACCTGTTGTAGTTTAGTATAGATACAGGGATGTTGAAGAGAGGAACAAAATAAAAACTATACCATGGTGTCTACCTTTTTACTCTGATCACAGAACCTTTTATTTCATTTTTATCTAACTTGAGCACTGTCTTAGATTTTTGTTTTCCTTTTATCTACACACACACAMAAAAAAATCTCTTCCTCAATATATGAAGCTGTAAGTGTGATCTTCAAATATTTGTATTCTTTTTAAAAGAAGCAAAATCTTTTGTAATACAGCTCGTAAAAAAGTAATAAGTAAACCCCCTTGGTTAGAAGATTTTTACCATTGCTACTTGAATATAAACCCATAGTTAAGTACATGATTATGCAATTCTAATTTCTTGGCTGTCCTAGAGCCCTTCATATTTATTCTATATACTGGCTAAGACCTCAGCAATGGGTGTATCTGTGGACTGTTGATTGCAGGAGTGCTCAGAACCCAGCCTTTTGTGTCCAATCTTAACTGCAACTGCCAAATCTAGAAAACTGTCTTAGTATTAATTATATTAGGTTGAGATGCTATCACATGGCAGGCTGTAACCAGAAAGCCTTCCACCACTTGCAGTTATTTCATATGTTGAGTTACATTTCCACATCGGGACGGTTACTTCTTGAATATAACGATCTTTTGGATATTCTGCTTCAAGACTCATCGAAGAGCTCCTCTGTTCCAAATAGTTGGCAGAAAATGAAATTCCACCTTCCTCTAGAAAGGGAAAACATGAAATGCGTGCTAGACTGCTGCCACTCACTATTTTCTTTAACTTTTTAAAGAAAACTTGCTCTTGACTGTTAATTGCATTTCCATTAAGAAACRCGCACAACTCACTACTATTTCTGTTACCCATGTGATGTGATCAGAAATGAAGACCAATGCTAGTTATAGCATCTTAACAACATGTCCGTGCTGCCACAGCCAAATTAGCTGATAAAGAAAGTTATTTAGACGTGAAAGACAGCCTTTTGTTGTATGGATTAGATGATACAAGTGTGATCAAATTCTGATGTTGGTTAGTTGCTCTCCATTCAAATTATTTGCAGTGGGAGCATAAAAGCTCATTTGAAGATCCAATAGTTTAGCTTAGGGAAAAAAAAGAGCTGGACTGAGGCATGGGCCCAGTAGACCTAGATTCTAGACCCTAAAACTGTGTGTCTCTTGGTCTTTTATATATATTTTTATTTTAGAGAAATAAAATAGAGAAATATTTTTATTTTGGAGAAAAGGAGGCTCAGGGGAGATCTTATCGCTCTCTACAACTACCTGAAAGGAGGTTGTAGTGAGATGGGTGTCGATCTCTTTTTCCCAAGTAAACAAGTGATAGGACAAGAGGAAATGGCCTCAGGTTGTGCCAGGGGAGGTTTATATTGGGTATTAGGAAAAATTTCTCCACTAAAAGGGTTATCAAGCATTGGAACAGGCTGCCCAGGGAAGCGGTTGAGTCACCATCGCTGGAGACATTTAAAAGACATGTAGATGTGGTGCTTAGGGACATGGTCTAGTGGYGGACTTGGCAGTGTTGGGTTTGCAGTTGGACTTGATGATCTTAAAGGTCTTTTCCAACCTAAATGATTCTACCATTCTAACTATAAGCAACACAAAAAATGAACCCAAGTCTACAAATGGTCTGAAGCAATACAAAAAACCACAGAAGACTGAGTTTCTCTATTAAAAAAAAAAAAAAAACAAAAAAAACCCCAACAAAAAAATGGACTGTTAATTCAAAGACCAAACTCTTGTTTTCAGTGATGGAACAGGGAGGGGGAAAATAAGAGAAGAAACAGGGCAGAAGTTCCCAAATGCACAAATACACATTTAATTTTCAAAATGTAATGTGCTCCATCACTCATACAGGCAACAAAGATTGAGTAAAGGAATTTGGCATCCCCCCCTATCTCCCCTCAAAGGGAGAGGGAATGTCCACATCCATGACTCTTTCCSTGGTAATCCTTGGGTTGTGGCTACTGCTACTCCAAACAGCTGAAGGACAGTAAGACTCCTAGATGGCTTATATGGCTTTAATACCATGAACAGACCTAAACACCGTTTGCTTCAGTTTATACCAAAACTGGATGCATGAGGTAAGATATATGAACTGGCCAAGTCCTAGTTTGAGCTCATACTTCAAGGRAAGCTAGCTGATAATTTTAAGTTACTCTCCTCTTACGAGATCGTAAGTCTAACAGGCTCGATTTTTATATTACTATACTTCTAGTTCCACCTCTTTTTAGATAAAAGAAACACTAGACACCTAAAAGTAAAAAGTACCGGAGCAAAAGGACATCAGTCCTTTACACCTGATGAAACTAGAAGACCCTTGAGCAGAAGTCTGGGTAGCAAAGGTGGAGCAGGAAGGGGGAAAAGGGCAGAAGACAGTCTGGGTTTTAGCCCTGTTTGCTCACTCTCACTTTTTAACAAATTTCAAAGAACAATGCACAGTTAAAGCAAATCAGTAGTGCAAGCATGAAACAACATTAACATAAAACTTAAAGCACAAGTCTAACACCTCTGGAAACAAATCTGCCATGAAACATTAAACTTCGAAGCCTTAAACTTTGAAGCCTTAAAGTACAATATAATATAGAGTCAAAAAAAACCAAAAAAAAATCCAGGGGCATTTCTAAAGTTTTAAGCTTTCAAGTTAAAAGTTCTTAAGTCTAGCTGGACTTAAGTTGCAACAGTTATCACTTAAGTTGTATCAAAAGTTTGTTTTTGAATGAAGAATTACATACTTCATTTCTTAAGTTCCAAGTTCAACTATTAGGACAGATGAAATATATTTGAGCTTGTTTGGATTAAAACAAACAAACACAGAAAAAAAAACCAACCAACCAAACAAAAAAACCACCAACCAAACCCAAACTTCAGCACTTAACGTCAACAATAAGTACAGTTCCCTCAGTCTTCCCATATTTGCCTTATCCAGGCAAATGATCCAGTATTCATTTACACTACTTAAATTGTTTTCATTTTAAGACACAGCCTGACTTTTAATTACAGGTGTACAATGCTCTTTGCAATTGTGTCTAAATAATTTACTGATATCTTAACCAGCAAGGATATAACTAGCCAAAAGAGAAAAATATACGTATTATGTCAAAAAACACAAGGGAGAGGTAAAATAACTGAGCCTATTTTTTCATCAGAATAGTTTTAGCATCAAACAGAAAAATTAATAAACTTTGCCATTGTGCTGTACATAGGAGCTGGTTATCTTAGATTGCTAAGAACATCACTTGAAAAAACAGTATGGGAAGAACAACTAAGTGTCTTAAGAGGAAAAGTACACTATGAAGGGAAATAAGCCATTTAAGTCAACTTCAATAAAAATAAAAGCATATATTGACCTTAGAGAACCCTAAAGGCCTCTTCAGTTTCTAAATATTTTCAGATAGGGAAAATTGAACAAAAACTAGTGAAAACAGGATTTCCAGTAGTTTAGTATCTCCAGGTACTTCTAATTAAGATTTTCAAGACTTTACTGTTTTGAAGAAATATACCATTATGTGCTTTTCTTCCTTGTTTCTTAATTACAATTTTTTTTTTTTTTTTTAGAAAATAAAATTGTAACTTCTAAAGATAATAGAGGTGTATTACTATGAGACTTTATCTGGTTGTGGATCAACTATTCTATACCAAGGACACAACAACTGTTACCTTAGTCTTAATTTTCCTTTTCAAAAAAATAAATGTTATGTGCAGTAATGATCTTGTAGCCTAATGCGCTACTTCATCTACTTTTTTTTCAGTCTCCCATTGCCTTGAATAATCAAGGCTCAATGTAAACAAGTTTTCTTATCAAGAAAACAAGAAATGTTTTACAGAAATCATCATCTGTGAAAAATATCTGATCTTTTGCTTCCTTTCAGAGGAAAGGTTTCTGAAAGAACAGATCCATCACAGTTGTATTATAGGCTAAGTGAAGCCCGTTGCTCAAGCTTACATTTCCTTTGAAGCTATGCAACTGTTTCAGAAGAGTTCATCCTGCTCTTAGTTACATACCACTAATGCACCAGTATGTGTTCCTTACAAAAGGTTGCCTTTGTCAGAATTCAGTGGTTTTGTGAACTTTTCTAATGGAACATCTCCAAATAATAATAATAATAAAAAAATCACAACAACTCTTAAAAAACAGCTGAATTAAAAAATTTTTAAACATTATTTTCCTTGTGGCCAAGTGTCCCCTCATCAATACAGTCCCCTTGTGAGCCTGTGATATACCACAAAAGGACTCTTGGGATCAGGAATTTCCRTTTGAATTCAACTTACTAAGGCTTTGTAATATACCTGGGTGACTAAAATATATCTGGATGACTTTTCTAAACACACATTTATGACGTTTTCAGGTCGTAACTCCAACATGTTACTGTCATTCTTTAAAGACATCTTAAAATGAGCAATATGTTTCAAGTTCATCACTGTCTAGTAAAAAGAGAAAAACCCCAAGGGACCCTGGATTCTAGAGAACATAATTGCTCAAGGAACAGCGTTAGTAACAGAAAGCTCTGCATTTGTTACTGATAAAATGCCACAACTTTAACATCTCAATTAGCCTAAACTGAAATGACTACAGATCCCATCTGTTTTTTCAAAAACACACAAATCAATTAGAATTTCTTTAAAATCACGTTTCTGTCATCTCAGTTACCTATACATTGAGAATTAAAAGACTACTAAGAATTGTAAAAGGACTGCTTAAAGCATCCAGGAGCATTATAGTTTGAGAGACTGAACTATGGATACCTGAAGTAAAGGACAAACAGTGAGGAACATTATTCTTCTAGAGCTACAAAGAATACTTAGAATTAGAAACTATGTGAGAAGAAGAATTCAGACTGACTTTCTAGCAGTTCACTGCTTATTTAGGAGTTTATTGCTTCATTCCTTGTAGATTAAGGAGATTAACATTGTTTCCTTTCTAAAACAAAACAAAACAAAAAAAAGCCAAACACAAAACTTCTTACTTCCCAAGTAATCATTCTTTCCATCAATACCAATAGCAGAAGCTTTTTCCTCAAGGAAAGCAAAACAAAAAACAAACCTTCATTAATTCATACATTCCCTTAAATCATCTTTGAGTTTTCTTCATATATGTATTTCACATAAGGACCAATTTTTCCATCAGAATTTGGACATTGTAAAGAAATACTTTATCTTTTATTTCCACTTGCAATGGTAGCTACTAAGAATCACCTTTTTTCTTGAAGAAAATCTTACTGTTAAAGAGAGAATGTTTTATAATTTAGAATTATTTGTTTTTCTTTTGTTAATTGTGAATCCTACAAATCCTACCCAATACCAAATCCAGTTTTCAGCAAGTCTTTTCTATGCCGGTATGTGTAGTTTCATTTCAAGTGTAACCTTCTTTTATCTTCAAATACTAAGACAAATAAAAGTACAAACACATTATGTATCTATATGTATGTGTATCCTAAGTTAGAATTTTGAACATGCTGAAGATTTTAAATAATTCTAAAAGCCAAGCTACTTGCTATGCATAGTAATTTTTTTTTTTTTTTTTTTTTTTACTGGAGAATCTAACACATTTTATAGAAAAGAAGAATATAAGGATGAATCTTTTCACCATGGATCACTCCCTAGTCATTACTTGGATAAAGTCTGAAGCAGAAATAATGCACTTGGTCAAAGGTGCATTTTCTGTTAACAGCTAATTTCAATATTGGTTTTGGGAAAAAAAAAGTCACATTTTTATAAATTGTACTAACAGCTGTCCTCAAGACTTAATTCTGCAAGCTCTACTCTGTGCATCATGCTCTTCCCAAGGTCTCCACAGGCACCCTACCCCCTTCATGCAGAGTATTTATTCAAATTAATTTCCACCATATTCCTAGATTTGAACAATAATTAAAAAAAAAAAAAAGGCAATTAAATTCCTGCTTTTTCTTTACTTTCAGTATGCCAGCCTTTAAACTATGAGATCCAGAGGACAATAGTACTCCACTCTCTATTTTGGAGAAAGCACACCCAGGGAAGCCCTAATCAAATACTAAAAGTTAAACAACTGAAGTTCCAGGTTTATGGAAATTCAGCAAGGGAATCAGTTTCTCTTTTCCTCACAGATTAAGCATAAAGTAAATTTAAAAACTCAATGTTAGGAGTGCAAATTCAAATTAGAAATGCATAGTTATCTCCTACTGGCTATGATATAGCCTTTCCCTACTTGCAAGGAAGGGGAAACAATACCAAAGTCGTCCCATAAAAATACATTAGCTCCCGCACCATCAGTATTTTAAAAGTAGAATAAGGAAAAAGAAAATAACTGCTCAGCAGTGCTGCCTAAAGTAAATGGGAGATTCAGACTTCTATCTCCTTAAGCTTCTTTTTACCTTTAATTTCGATTTTCACACATAGCCATTATTATTATTAGCTATTCACATCATGGCAGTGAAGTCCCACCTATTGTTCTGACCAGACTTTGGAGGTAAGCAGCAGGAGCTCAGTGATACTCAAAACATGTGAATATGTAAAATTCCTGGATCATGGGCACGCTGATACTTCAAAAAATAAAGAGCAATCCCATACCAGAAATCTAGATGCTGATCAGTCCTTTCCTTGATGGAGTTAAAAAAAATTAAACCCACAGTTTTGCAAGTGCCTGACGCTTTTTTACAATAGTATCTGCAACACTGATTTGTCACCTGTGTGGGCTGAACATGATAAATTACTTGCTTGCCAAAACTCAAGACTACTGACAAGGAATTTGGCCTCGGGACATTGTTTATTTCCTACAAAAGCTTTAGAAGGCCTTTGTATGCACTTTGTCAATCAAATAAGTGCCAGGAAATCACTGTGCTGAATACTAATGAAGAGACTAATCCTTTGCAAGGAATGTGTGCAGCATCCCCCAATTACATATCCACTACCTGTGAGTCAGTTGAACTTGAGCTCCTAAATTGCACACATAACTCTGTCATCCGGGGCCCAACCCTTCCATTCCTCAGGAAAAATCCTCTTTTATGTTAACGGCAGGTTTGTCTGTGGAAAGATCAAGATGGGAACTTCAGGTAATAATTAGACATATTTATTATTTTTGTTGCAGTATCTGCTAGCCAATATCAAAGGTGACATAAGATTTTCACACCTGTTTGGATTATGTTAATGATAAATGTGAACATAGATAAGCAGCACAAAAATCTTGCAATAATCCTGCCATGAAAAAGTAGCCCTACGCATCTGAAATAGATATGATGAAGGTCCATAACACAGCAAAACTACACAATAATCGGCAGGAGAGGAGAAAAGATGTAAAAGGTATTGGCATGTGGCCTCCAAAGCATCCTGCAAAAAATCTCAAGATACCAGAGATCAGGGTACATGAGGGAGAGCAGGGGAGGGAGAACCTGCACTACTAAAGCCGCTAATACTGTAAATGTCTTCAGATTAAAAATAACTCCATTTTAGGAAACTGAAGGACTGTTGATTGAACTTTAATTAAGGTATTTTCTTTTTTATTTTAATAATTTTCAAAAGCTTATTCAAAGCTGTAACTGCTAAGCATCTCACATAATTAGAAGATTTCTAAGATTTCTCTTAACCACCTGGCTATGCAAAGTTAAGCAGAAGAGAGGAGAAGCATCCTTCACAACATGGAGGGGCCAGACTACTGATGGTTAAGCAGAAAAGATCAGTGGAAACATTGAAATCATGAAGAACATGAAATATTACAAGAAAAAAAATGTGTAATGGAAAGCAGGGGTTGACCAAACAAGGGGTTTTAAACAAGACTGAGGTTGTTGGGTAAGCCAGTTTATCACCTGTTTTTCCAACGTGCATAAGAAACATATGATAGAAGATGACACATCTACTGTAAGAAATACAGATACAGACAAAATTAAAAGACCAGATTGCACCACTTGCATGCAGAAAAAGTAAGATACAGTCACACATACACACCCTTTCCAAAAAAAGGAAGAGGGAAAAACCCAACCAGAAAGTTTTGGCCATGCTCTGTGTATATGTCTAGACAGAAAGAATGGTGTTTAAGCTGTTACTTAGTCTATAGACTTGGGCAAATGGGAAGTAGGTAATTCTGGTCAGGATGGTACAGGGAAGAGGAAAGATAAAAAGCTACATTGCTGTCTTGATAGGGAGGCAAACACTCTACAGACAGAACAAAATCTTTATTATGATCTATGACTGAAGAAGATCCTGTTATATTAAAAGAAGTCAATGGACAGGGTGATGTGCCTTAGCTGAGACAGCTCTTTAATACACCATAGTAGAGCCTGGTATTATGAATCTCATGCCTCAGGAACACTTACATTAATAGTGTGAAATGTCAAATAGCTATCTGCCAGGTGTGAACCATTAGGTCTCCGTGATTTGGTGCACTCTGATACATCCATTTGATGCAAGGTGCAAATGTAATCAACTTTGATTATGATGTGCTGCTGTGGGCACTTTGGAAAAGGCTGATTTATTTTTAGATGACTGCATCTCTTGAACCATTAGAGCTCTCTTGCTGAAAATCACTTTGTGTAACTAGTATTGGAGAGCCATTGATACATAACTATCATGTGCTATTTCTACATAGGAGGCCTAAAACAGGCAGTATTGATGTGCTTTAATTTTTCTGAGGGCTCCACTTGAATAGCTTTTACAGTCGTACAGGGTGCATAATTTATTAATTTACATAATGCATCTGACCGTTTAATATATCTTAAAAAAGGAAGGGAAATTAATGTAAGATGTTATGGACCAAATGAATTCCTGCATAGATCACAGATAACAAAGTTTTACTAGCAATTTGCTTGGCTTTATTTTGAAAGGACCTTGCAGCATTTTTAATAAAAACTTTATACCTTCTTGGTGGATTACATAAGCAAATCTTGCTGCCCAGTAACTAGCTCATCAACACTCTCACTAACGGATTCCACAACAAGTTGTGAACGGAAGACCGCTCAGGGTGTTGCAGAGTGTGCTGAAATTACTTCTGCCAGCTACCGCAGTCCCCCCATGCAGCAACCTATGAGCTGGATCGCAGGAGAAAATGGCAAGTAGAGAGTTTTGAAGTCACTAGGAGACACCAGCCTTTCTGCTTGGATATTAGCTGCCTATGACCATGAGTCCACCCCACACCCTCAGCTTTCAGGGCAGACCTGTTCTTAGAGAAAAAGGTGGTAGAGACCCGTCACTATCTGATCTTTGAGGCCTCCCCTTCTGCCATGCAGCAGAACCACAATAGGTATGAGCACCATCATGTAGGGAGACAAAAATATTTGCTCTGCAAATTGAAGGTCACTGTAAAATACTTATAGTTCTATAAGAATGAGTTCACCAAAACAATCTGAGGCTCACTTTCCATCTTGCTGAACTCTTCTATAGCCAGCATTTCAGATAAAGACATAGTATGATATCAAAACTAGATAAAAGCTCATGCGATTTATGATTCCTGAACCAATAAAGGAATCCATGCTTCTGCCAAACCAAAGATAATCATGAAGCATACCCATCTTATCTGAAGAGCTTAAAAATTAACAAAGGATTTCTCATTATGAGAAACTTAAGACCATCCTTCTCCAGCAAAGAATGAAGCATTACTAGAACAGATTTCTGTAACATTTTGTACTTTTTAAAATATTCAAGCCCTCCAGTTTACTCTTGCTGAGCACTGAGATACATTTGGGAAATGACACTGCAAACTCTTATCAGGTGGAAGTAAACAGTCTTTCTGAGGTCTTTCACAGGATAAACTCAACTGTGTTTGTTAGAACATGCTGTTAGGAAAATTTAATGTCACTGAAAGCCAACTCAAGCACAATATTAAGAAAAATAATCATGTTAGTACTAAGCAGAAGACTCCAGAAACTGTTTTTATCCTTTTGTTATTGTTTGGTTTTCTTCTACTGTTTACTTATAGTCAGCTTGCCTTTGCTACTCTCACTGTGAGACTAGCCATGTCTTTGTTCAAGGGCTATGATGAACCAGCAAGCTAAATGCATATGCTCTAAGACCTCCCAGGAGAACACATACCCAGATTTGGGAACAAAAAAGTGGCATGGTCAATCCTCAGAGCCAGAAACTATCCAAGAACATTTTCATATACTCACTGATATAAATTTCTCTGAGCCTGGTTTCTTCCTCCTATAAGGAGGATGCTGTTGGAGTCTTCCTCTTAAATGGGTACCTGTAGAGAGACTGCTGTTGAACAACTATTTTCCCATTTCTAAACTTTCTTGCCTTTGTTGCATCTAGCTCACCTCTCAGAGGATTTCCCTAAACTTCAGGGGGAAAAAAAGTGATAACAGCTTTTTGAACAGGTTGCAGATGTTTAGTCTGCTTATAATTCTTAAATCTCTTCTTTTTAAACCAATTAAATAGCCCCCCTCAGGTACTTATTCTTATTTTGGTTGAGTCATTAATTCCTTCTAGATCAAATCTGTGGACAGGGTCTTTGGGATTCATTATAAGTTGTCTGCTGTTCTTTTTCAGGTCAGCTCGTATTTTGTTTATAGTAACCCCTTGCACTGTTTCAAACAGTGGAAATAGTTTTATTTTTCGTAACACTAAACTATTTAAACACTTAGTCTGCCCCCTTACAATTCAGTGATCTGTACACCACCAAGAAAGAAGACTGATCTTCGCCCTGTGTAAAGGGAAACCAGTGCCCCAGTCAACCTCAGCCTAGCTGAGGAAATAGCCTAATTGGACAGCTGGCACTTCTTGAACAAAATAGTGTCCAGCTGACAGCATCTTCCTCCAGCTCAATGTTCAAAGCTATTACTCATTTTAATAGTTTCAGAGTTCTGGAGGTTCCAAATTTTCAACCTAATCCTGATTCCTAATATGTTACAGAGGTATAACAAGAAAGACAGAAATATTTTAATACATCACCATTCACTTTCACCTAGTAAAGCCTTATGCTTTTCTTGAAAAGCTGTAGCTGCAGGAATCCTGGATTTACCTGATTTGACAGCCAACAAACAGCAGCTTCCTCAGACAAACTAAAAGCACGTTTGCAGCCCAGCATTAACTGTTGCTGCAGCTGGCTGCCTGGTACTCTGTTTCTACGCTAGCCCAGTTACACAGGGCTTGTCCAAAAGAGAAGTTTAATCTGAGATGTAGATCCCTCATATTATTCAACAATGAAAATAAGGCACATCTACTTTAAGTTAAAGAATTTAAATCAGAGGCAATACAAATGGCTTGTTGGTTGCCTAACGCTGAGTCAGTTTGGCTCACAGGCCAAGGAACTCAAAGGGGAAGGTCACGGCAGGGGTGGGGAGAGGACAGGAAGGCTCCTTTGCAGTGCCTCAGTGTAAAGCCAGGACTGAAAATACTGGAGGGGGAGGAAAATAGAGAAAGGGCAAATGCTACCATAGCTTTTTCTCCTCCTGAAGCTGTTAAATTTTCATTCTTGCACAATTCTAAATGCTGCCTTAGTTTAAGGTTTTATGTCTTTGAAGAATGATGAGATACACCAAAGGAAGGAAAAAAAAAAAAAAAAAGTGTCCTCCATTGCCAGTTCCCTTAAAGTTCAGCATGTCCATATGTAAACTCAGAGGTATTAAAACAGTATCCCAAACAATCCCCTCCTAAATAAGTAATAATATATATTAAGTAGCACAACAACAGTTATCAGAGAATCATACTAAGTTGTGAATAATTTTGCCATGTAGTTTGGGAAATAAGAACTTGTAAATCAAATTAATCACAATCTCATGCTAAAAGCTGTTCTGGTTCTTACAAGCAGCACAGATTCCCAGTTGTGTAGCATTAGGAGTTGGCAAGTGATCCAGATATTGTAGATAAATCACATTCACAACAGGCAGTATTGATGTCCCTCGCTCATCTCAACTAAGAATTAAAACCYTGTTAATTGCTTTGAGTTCTTTCTACATATTATTTACAAGCTGCATTTTTTAGACTAATCTACACTCAAGCTTGAGCCCTCCTTGATCTAGGTTCTGCCCTACTTCCTGAGACAGATGGACAGTCACTAGCAACCAAGTTAACAGCACTCAACAAGTTATTGCTCATCACCAAAGCCATGGTGCCTGGCAATGCATCTCTGCATAACCTTCCACTATTAAGAAACAAAAGGTTTTACTCAGAACTTCACCAACCACCCCCAATTTAGGTTTCCAACTGCACCACGCTAAAAGTCAGTGATACCAGTTTTCTAAAAATCAACTGATGGAGAATAGTCAAAAAACTACTGCTAGTGGTAATCTGTCTGTATGCATAATTCCTAAATCAAGTATATACATTTTTCAAACAGAGGGAGGTACTGTTTGCCATCAATAAACAGGTCAGAATCTGGATTTGAGAGAGCTCAAGTTATAAATCAGTTCCTGTGAAAGATGCCAATTAACATTCTGCACAATGCTGAGAAACTGTTAAAAGAAAACTAATGAAGTGCTATGAAGCCTTTATTTTGTCTTGCGCACAGTCAAAAATCCGCTGTTTCCCATATGCAATATTAAGGGCAACGTTAAAGGCTCAACATTAAAAGGAAACAGGAACAAGCAGAAAGGACCCTGCTTTCTTTCAACCTTAAGCAGGAAACCAAAGAATCACACCTTCAGTCTGGAAGCTCAACCCTTACTGACCCCTGGCATATACTGAAGCCACAGCACAGCAATGCAAAGCTCTCATTTCAAGAGAAAGACAAACAGTTCCACCTACCTTCAGATATCAGAATGCTTACAGTTTGCAGGGCTGAAAAATTAGGAAAAAACCTAGTGTTCTTTGAAATGGACTATTGTTATTCACAGTAACACTTGCATGCCTCAGTTTGCATCAGCTGGCTACATGTGGCAGCCAGCCCATTTTGAGCAGACAGTATTATGATCTCCATTTTGCAAATAAAGAACCAAGCCAAGAGGAGATTAAAAAAAAAAAAAAATCAAACCAAACCAAACCAATAAAAACAGAAAGAAAAAAACCAACAACCCCCCCCCAGTTGTCCGGCATATACGGATGAGGTGGCACCAAACTCAGATGGGAAGGGACAAACTGCTGCTTTAAGTTTCAGGCTGCAGAAATCTTTGGCAGTATGGCTATTCAGGGTAGAGAAGTGGGATGGGATGAGAAAAACTGTATGGTTTCATTAAAACGAATGTGAAAACAGATGACATTTGTGCAGTTGGTTTGTTTGGGAGGGAATTTCCAAGAGTAGAGTCACAAAATGGGGAGAGGAAAATATCCCAGAAAGTGTGACCCAGTTCCAAAGTTTTTGAACTTCTCCAGAGGGAGGTGCAGGATTGTGCCATATTCTTCAGCAGGTAGAAAATCAGTCTGAACTCACGCTTTTGGCCTCACTGATCAATCACAGTGCTCACTACAGTATCACCTTATTGAATAATGAGTTTGAGGGTGCTGTTCCTTTTTTTTTTTTTTTTCTCATTTTAGAGCACTTCCATCATGGAATAAAATATATTTAAAAAAAACCCAAAAAA
>JAYKAV010001643.1:949839-992040 GCA_035582835.1 Phoebastria nigripes
CCAAACAAAATAACAAACAAACAAAACCACAAACAGAAAAAAAAAAAAAAAAAGAGGGCCAGAATAACTTCTTTAGTTGATGATTTAACATTAATGTGGGAAGTGAGATACTTGGGCCTAACTATTTTTACAAAATAGAAGAACACAACCAGAGAAATTTCCAGTAACACATCTCAGAGTGTCCTGTAGCTTGGTAGTTAAATTTATTAGTGGCAATTTTCTTCATTTTTTTATTGCTATAGTAAATAAGCAATGCTTACTTTATATTAAAAGGACTTCTTTTAAGGGGAAAGAAAAAATTAAACAATTGTCAATCAAAGAAAGTAAAGTGAACAATGCTAAGGCAGAACAATTAAAATACCCTATTTAGCTCTTAACTTTTAGATTCCTTGTGCCCCAACAGAGGGGCACAAATGAAAAGGAAAAAGAAAGATTGAGGCCAGATATGGTAAAGAAGGATATCAACTATAATATTGTCATTATGTTACTGAAAAACTGTAACTTGGTTTAGCAAAAAGAGATTTTCCTTTAGCAAGGCTTTTCCTTCTTTATACGCACTCAAATGATGCACCTAGACAATTATTTAGCCCTTCCCCTGTAGTGCAGATAGACAGCTCAAAGAAATACTTTGGCTACAATAAAGTACAAAGACCTGCTGAGTGATACAAAAAAATCACATTGTAATGCATAAAAATAATAAACAAAATAAAGTCATGTCACAACAACAACATAAAAGGTCTTGAGAAGGAAAAAAGCATAGGAATTGCTTCTATGATAGAAGGATGTTACCAATGGTGCTTTCCTAATGGGTCTGTTCAACACATCCAATACGGCAAACTTTGCATATGGTACAGCATTTATTTGGGTTAGCCAAGTCTGAAGAAGCTTATCAAGAATTGCAGTCTTTTACACTACTGAATGTTGCTACTGTCCTCAATGCACTTGAGGTGCCCCCAGTCCCAGAACCATGTAGTTTGAAAGGAGCTTTGAAATCACCTAGTTCAGCCTCACACATCCATAACCTCCCTATGTTAGATTGCGTTTTGCATGATATAACAGTACCACAAAGATTTAAAAATTGAAATACTAAGAATTCAGATGGTTTCTAGAATAGCATATTGCAGGGAGGAACAAAAATATTTGGGATGCTTGCCTAAGCATCAGCTTGCAAGTTTTGTAGCCTGCTTTTTTTCTTTATTTCTTTTATTGTTTTTCTTTCCTTCTTCTCCCATGTTGCTACCAATAAAGGAGGACTAGGGTCCATAAAAACTAATGCATATGACATCTTTGTGGAAAATGCTTCAAGAAAGCAGTGGTGGGAAGGGAAGGAAAAAGAAGTTCACCCCAGGCTCAGGAATACCTAGCTCCTAACAAAATAACCAAATGTCACTTGTACAGAAGCACGGTGCAGTAATGCTGGTCCCACCCTGTTGACCAGAGTCACTGAAACTGCATAGGGGATGCAGATTTAAAGGTTCATTGCCTCTGAAGTTTCAGCATGGGGAGAGAGGAGCCAGGACCCACAGAGAGCTTCTTGACAGCATTAAGAAGAAAGATTCTGTCAACGTGAGATTCATCCTTCACTCACAAGGATTTTGTCGCACGCCCCCAACTCTATTCAAGATCAAAACCAAATCACCTCTGGGACTGACTACCCAAATCTCATTCTGGGGCAGTTCAGAATGGTTTTGCCCTATATACCAGGTAAATTCATGCACACACATGTACATATACAGCCCCTTAAYATGAAGTTCCATGAGTGTCATTAGGGCTACTTACCTGCTTGGAACTAGGTTTAAATGCTCTGCTAGAACAAGGTTAGATTACCGAGCATTTTATGAGATAATTCAGTGTACAAGCAACATACAAAAGAAGACTTATCTGAACATCACATCAACCAGTCTAAATATTTGGTTCAGAGTTCATAAGCTCCTGACAGGAGAGTTATGGTCCTTGTTTAGTATACTTCTGTACATTATAAAGGACCATTAACAGTTACAGTGCTATATAAATGATAAATGATGACACAGAACACTAACTGCCCATATTTATGCCAACGTATTTAGTCAAGAATGATAACTTAAAAAAAAAAAAAAATATCACTGAATATACGTAATTATAATGAACTATTCACAATCAAAAACATGTCCTTATTAAAATCTGTCATATAAACCCATATTTATTTTTCCCTCTTAGAAAAATATTTACAGTTCTTGACAGTTAATTCCACATTTATAGATTAACAAGCTGTGTGACCACTCCAAAGCCTGTAGTTAAATACAAGCAGCAGAAGTCTACATAGAAATATTTGGCAATTCCAGTGAACACACAAATATAAGGTGGATATGAAAACAAGATAGTTACTTTTCCCTTTCTACCCTTCACAGTCCAGGATTCAGAAGTTGCACAGGAAAGGTGGGAGCATGGTTTAAACACAAGACAGAAATCCAAAACACTTTTTCCCATCACCTGCCAAGGACTTTCCATTCAACTTACAGCAAACCACTTAATGAGAAAACAGAAATAACACTATTCCCCTACTTTTTTTTTTCTTTGTTCTGTTTAATTTACTGAAAATATGAGGCACTCTGCCCACACCATAGAAATACCAATAAATTATACACTGGGAATTCATTCTATCATTACTAGTTCCCATTTTTTCCTTAATTTCTTAATGCCACCACTGCAGGTCTGGTAGAGAAAAGGGACAGAGCCAAGCAAAAAGGGAAGCTGTGGTAAAGCACAGCTTTATCATGATCCTTGCATCATCAGCTGCGTGTTACCCTAAATGGTGGGTTGCTAATTTTAGTTAATTTTTGTAAGACATCTGCCCAGAAGGGCTCAGCTCAATGACAGCACATGGTTTGCAGCGAGGTTCTCCTTTTTAATCAGTTTTGCAAACTAGTTTAAATTGAGGCACAAGGAGATCAAGTGACTCGACCAAGAGCAGGCTGTAAAGTAGCAGCTCTGCGTGAACATGAAGCCAAGACCTCCCTGGCTAGCTGTGTTCAGTCTAACCTTTACTTGCTCCAAAGCATTTTCTGAGTAGCACAGGAAGCTCACATATTGCTTTCCCAGTTATTATGTAAAATCTAAACAGAGTATTATTTTGCATGCTTGATGGTATGCTGAGCTGTGGCTTAAGAATGAGTGATAATTAAAATGATTGCTGAAAACTGAGATCATCCCTGCTCCCATACTCTTAGTTCATCATACTCCGCAGTGGGGGGGATTAGGAATATTCTGACCTTCCAGGGTTCAAACACTCACTTTCCTCAATTCCCACAAAGAAAAATAAATAAATAAATMAATCATTGCCAGAAGTAGCATTTCATAAGCTAACAAACCCTGTTGTTTTAGACCTACTGTTAACACTGATGTAGTTGTCTAGTAATTTTTTAATCCACTGCTTCACAATACAGTGTGCATGGTAGGATTCCTAGTCAGGCAAAGCCTTGAGCTGGCCTTGTTAAATCTTTTACTTACAAGGAGTGCCCCAAAGCAGACCAAAATGCTTTTAAAATCAGATATAGCTTGGTTTTATTGAAATTAAAATCATGATATTTCATTCTTTAAGTACAAACTTGAAGTGACTACATGAAACCATGCCAAAATGAAGGCATTTATAAAGAGTGGTTTTCCTGCCCACTGGGTCCTTGCAGATACACCCCTGCTTTCAGGCTTGATTTGAGTCGACTTACCAACTTTGTGAGCAGCAAAATCCATCCACATTCTTAGGCAGTTTCTTCTGTCTCTTTTGAGATCTGTTTATCTGCTTCTTACATGAACTGGACACTTCCAACTCAGCAGCCTTTGCTATTTCCCCCAAAATAAAAAAACCCAAACCAATGTCCCTCCAAAAAGGGCTCACCTACTCCACTTACCTTAAAGGTAAATAGCACAGGTGTTAACAATCTGCCTGAGATGTTTTCCTCATGGGCTCCTAAAGAGACACATGGTGTTTGGTTCTACTACTGCTTGAAAATATTTGCAATTCTAATTTACATTTCTAAAAGCAATAAAAAATATTCATGTGCAGATTGATTGGGGCATTTATTCTTACCTTAGTCTATTTGTGATAAGAGTGAATTTATCTATGCTGTTAATTATTCATTTTGTATCTGTATGACTTTGTGGAGATGTATCTCTCATGTGCAGAAAACCTAACATTAACTTTACATGAACCTTAATTACAGCTTGAAGATAAACATTACTTATTTTCAGTTTTCAAATATGCTTTAGCTACATTTCAGCGTATTTAAAGCCCCACTGTTAACAGAACTGATCTAAAAGTATATTGGAAGAGGGATTATATTTTATTAATACAATAAAAATGCATATTTATAGTAGAATACATTATAAAGTGCAACTCAATTGCATCTAAATAATACCTGTAATACATCTGGCTGTGTTTGGCTTTCCTGAGCAGAGTTCAAAATATTCTGTCACTCTGGCAAAGTGACTGACTGATCATTTTTATATACTTTATCATCTATGACAGTACACTTCTAATAATTCAAAACTCAGAAACTAGTCTTTGACAGTGCTTCAATGTCTGCTGCTTAATATTCAGCACTGACACAAACAAACTCAATGGTAGTTTAAAGGTAACTTGTGCTTAATGGCTTTTTTTGTTGCACACTCTTTTTCTTCACCCCCCCCCCCGCCTTGTTAAATAAGTACTCCGATTACTGTACTAAAAATGGCAAATGTGCAATGGCATCGTATTCCACATCAAATTAAACCCTTACAAACTCTAGCTGCTTTATTAAAAAAAAAAAAGAAAAGAAAAGAAAAAAAAAATAGTTGTACCAGGAAAACTTGGGAAAAAATTCTCAGCTACTGGTCTTACCAAATACAATTGAAATAAGTAAATCTTTCCATGATACTTCATTCATCTAATATATGAGTGCTTTTTGAAGACTTAGCTAGTTCGAAAACTAATTCATTTGTTTTATTTAATGCTTTTTACATGCTCAAAGACTGAGGAGACTTTGATAACTGAAAATAGGCTGATATGTATATCATATTTAAAATATTTGAAAGGGTACATGGAAGATCGAGTGTCATGGATTGATAAAAGGCTTCAGTGTTTTCTCTTCAGGACTCTTGAGCACCACTTTGCTCAAAGCACCCCCTTCTGGTAGAAATCCGTAAATTGGGTGCAGATTAGGTAAAATGTTAATTTACAGTTTATTTATATACGCAGAATCTGACTGTAATGCTCTTTGGCAGGCTCAGCTTCCTCTAAATTCTGAAAACTATGGGGAAAATGTAAATGTGATCATATGTGCATATACGACTATCAGATGGATTTCAGATATCTTTGATATTTTGCTCGCTGATAGTATCTTGCCTGAATATAAATCTTGTAAAAAAAAGCAATAAAAGATTATATTTCACAAGAACTGTAACTACTGATACTTTAAAAAAATATTGGGCATTTTTTCTAGGAAACCTAGCTCACTGAAAGAAGAAAATTATTTTGCTTGTATTTAGAACTCATTTTTCAGTGAAATTTAGATTGTTGGCATCTTCCTACAGCATTTCTTCTGTAAAAAGAAGAGGTATCTTGCCTAATTTACCCTAAAGATGAAAATATTGTGCAGTCTCTACACTAGTGATGAATATGATTAGGTTATAATGAGCATTTCTACTACCAAATTCCTACTACTTAAAAAGAATCTTTACTTTGATTCTGACCTTACAGCTTTTACAGTAATTTTAAATAATTGCCAAAGCTTTTACTTTTTTTCTGATGGAAACCTATTTTTATGTTTTTCAAAAAACAGCTCCTTATACTGCAAGGGCTATTTGCATTCACTGTAATTATTTCCACATGCATGTGGTTTGTTGCATTCAAAATGCAGAAAAAAGATGAGAAAGCAGAAGATCCTAACTCAGCTTCTAGTGAATTCTGAAAGAGTAGAAAAGAGCCTGACAAATATTTTTTTCTTGGGTCTCTTGACAGAAGCCTTCAACAACAGAGAAAAAAAGAGCCACACAAACCACTGCTGTTACCTACAGTGCCATTCAGCTAAAAAGCAGAGAAATGAGGCTGCGTGACAGTGCCCACCCTTCCTGACCCAGCCAGGAAGCACTCAGAAAACATAAAAAACTGCTTCTCTTGAGCAAATGTGCTTGATTATTCCAGAATTATTGTTCTTCTCTGAATTACTGCATAATTCTCACCTTTTTCTCCACGAGCATATCTCATGCAAGGTATTTAGGTGGCAACTGATACACACAAGGCTTACATGTTATTAAGTGAAAACAAACAAAGGCATAGCCAGTCAGATGAATCAAATGATGAGGAAGGTTAAGACATATAGAGAAAAAAATTCCCTATTGAATTCATAGCTGGAAATGTTGGTGAGGCTGCTTTGGGAGGCAACCCATGTAATAGGAGGGCACTATAACTTCTAGTGCCAAATGTCACCTTTCTATCCGAGTCAGCCGATGAAAATAAGGTTAAACAACTCCTAGATTGACTTTAATGTTAAGACTAAATATCTGATAGCAATTAAAGCATCTGCCCAAATTGCAGGAGACTAAGTAACAGTCAGCTTTGTTCTTTACTGTTGAGGTAGACCTCTTGAAATACAATTCAAAGTAGTACATCATGATATATTTAATTTGCAAAGAACACAAGTCAATAAAAATGAAAGTGTGTTCAGCCATAAGCCCACTCCACCCCGGCTAGTAATATATACACATCAAACTGTTTAACTTGGGGTATCTTTATTGGTTTTAGATACTAAATTATGCACCTTTTTAATTAAAAAAGAAAGTATGAAAATGCTGAAACAGAGATGTCCTTCCACTAACAAAAATGAGCCTGAGGTGTGGCTGAAAGATTAACCAGTGCTTTTTTCAGTCCGGTAATCAATTCAAATGGACTTGCTGAGAGGAGAGTTTCCTTGAGTGCAGATGTTAGGTAAAATGTGATACCACCACTTTCTGCCTGAGGAGCAAGTTGTCTTCTATAGGCAAACATCATTGCATTTTGGGGGTAATATCAAGAGGTTCTGTTTTTTTTGCCTCGAAATATTTGAATCACCTGTCAGAATTTCTCCAAGAAGCCCTCTTCAAAGCTCCTTTTCTGAAATCACTAGTATCAGTCAGAGATGTTTCATTAAGATACTTTATGAAAATAAAAACCCTGACTTTTTTCATGGAAAGTCTCTCCAAAATATTCTAAGATGTGAACCCTTTGATTCCGTTAATTTAAATTAAGAATGAAGATGATGTTAGCTTCTTCTGGTCAATCAGATTCCCGAAATCAACCTGAAATAGCCTAAATGGTTTTGAAATTCATAACTAGCATACATTTGGAAGTAAAGTCATTAGAAAACCATTCAAAAACACAAAGCACAAATGAACAACATTTTATTCCAAACAACTCTCTCTCCTTTTTTTTATATTTCARAACCAAGGTCTACTCAAAGTTCTACTTTAAATAGGATTTCTTATATACAACTTCTGGTTAAAGTTTAGCATTATCACAATGAAGAATGTAATATTTTTACATAGAAGTTTCCCCTGCCAGCRATACCCACATCTACGTCACGCACAGGCCTCTTACCAAATTTATTATATGAGTAAGCCAACCTTATGAGCAGCAGCATCTGACAATGCCAACGTATAGTTTTGTATCTGCATGTTCTCTTTCTCTTTGATGAAGTGTAATCCCATTGTGCTGGTAGAGAGACCATTTCCAATTCACTCCATGCCATACAACTGTCTGTATGTTTTCCRGAAAAATTAACGGTTATGCTCCTCTTTCTTTGTGCATAATACTCTTAAGTTTGTTAAAACCATATGCACTAACTAATTAAAAAAATTGCAAAAGTATCCATACTTTTGCCGTTATGGATATGGACACCAGCAAAAGTATCCATAAAAAAATTCTTTATGAATGAAGGAACTGAAATTATCCTGTCCATAAACCTGTAGGTGTTTATCCCCTGTAGGGATCTCAAACAGGAAGGACTTAACAATAGCAGTATTTTATGGTTCATAATTCAAAAACATTTTGACAAGCATTATACCTTTAAAGAGGTTAAGCTAAGGTGGATTTTATGACCAACATTGTTTCCGTTGCACATTAACAAAGTGGGAATCAGGGCCTGTGCCCCTAGCTTGTTCTCTGACATGGCAGAAGTTTAACAGTGTTGCAGAGGTAAAAAAACCCAGCTGGCGGGGAACCAGCCAGTGCAATTCGATAGCTGTACCTACGTGCTCATCCCTAGTAGCATTAACAGAGCTCTGCAAAGAGATCAGTGAAGCCATGCGCAGTAGAGCATCAAGGTTATGATGACGCACGTTTTCTAGAAGGAACCTGTTTCAGCAGTCCTGCATTTCAACACGTGTCTGGAACTGCATTTCCTGAACATGGACAGCCGGGTATTACAGTACCAAAGGACCCATTCAGGAAATGCATGAAGGTTGAGGCAATCAAAGTCCTGAGCAGATAATAAAGTATACAAAAGCCACTTTAATCTGCTTTGGACCTGGGAAAATTATTATGGAGCTTATGGGTTATTTCAGAGGCTGTGTAAAGGAGACACACACAGGACCCGTTCTGGAGCCTTCTGAGGTTAGGGGGAGACTTTTGTTGATTTCAGCAAGTTTTGGATGAGGTGCTTGGTTTCCCTGTGCTGCTGATACATTCACCAACTACTGATATTTTCATATGTGTCTCTGGACGGGCAGACACAGGAAAATGCGCTGTAGTGTTCATCATGAAATGAATAGGAATGCTGCTGTAAGAATAAATGCAKAATTTCTTAACTGTGAGAAATGGCTATTGAAAATGCACAGATATAATTTGTCAGCTAGTAACATGGAGGCTCACGTGCATTAAAAGAAATATGTAAACCCAAATAAGACTCAAGTACCTTAAACGAGACATTTTCTTCAGAAATATCTCAAACCCTACCACTCTTCTTCTCCATTCGCTATAAAAACCTAGTCACCTTGAGGGTCTCCAAAGTGAATGTAATCAGGTAAACGCGGAAATACACACTGAAGGGCAAATAGTCTGCTTACAAGGAGCTGTTATGTACTAAGATGTTTTAAAGTTGTTGTTTCTGGCGATAAAATAATGTTTTCTACAGGCTGTGTTCAGTACAGCATCAATAGAAGTATCTGATGATGCCATTTGCATTAGAGTTTCTTCTATATGTAAATGTAATCAAGCTGCATTGTATATGGCTAGATTATTAATTAGCATTTGCTGAACATTTTTCTAATACATCATCTCAAGTGAATTTTAAAAATTATGAAGTTATTTGACATTTTTTAGCTCCCTGAACTCAACCAAGGAATAACTTCATGTGTAGTAAATACATTCAAAGAAACAATTAGCAATAAAATATCTAAAAAATCTTGCACTTTCATAAGGTAGCCTATCATAGTATAAATGTATAGCAAACAGAAATACTGAAACCAAATGTTATTGCTGAATGAAGTTTCCATATTTTCAAACAGCAAAAATCCATCTAACAGGTCTGTATTTGAGCAGTCTGCTCTTTTACTCATTGCTAGTGAGCATTTTCAGGAGGAACTTCTGCATTCATACACAATGCTTTCACTTCCATATATGAAAAATCATTTTTCCCTTTGAAACATGCCCTAGCATCTATTGTTACAATCTTAGAAGAGCTTGCTGCAATGTGGTGCATACAGGGGACAGACACTGGTATAGAAATCAATGTGACTGCTTTCTCATCTTTGCCACCGATCTTCTCTGCAGCTTGTATAAATCAGGTCACATCTGTGACAGTTTCTCCCACAACCTTTTCCTTAAAGTGTATTCTTTAAAAGCTCAGTGGGTGTACAGGGCAGAGCAGGACGGGCTAGAGATGAGCTCAGCTCCTATTTACGTCTCCTTCTTCACCTGGCAGGCCTGTCTGTCTCAATGGGACAGGCACATGCACACATTGCCACAGTCCTAGAAAGCCAGTGAGAGCAGAAGCAGACGCAGAGCAAAGCAAGATACAGATTGTGTCCTGTAACTGTGATTGTCCTTGGGCGAGGAAGTTATTTTCAACACCATGAACATTTTGGGTGGATGGCATCTGAGGGAGTGCCGTACCACTGCCATCAATACTGAGCTTGCTTACCCCAGAACAATTTATGTTATCCTTCTCTTGAGGTGTCAAGATTTCGTTTTGCTAATTTTGTTACTGCTAAGAAGCCTGGAGCTGACCTTGAACTTTGCTATCAGAAAAGCAATGCACAGGTAAACCAAAAATACCAAGGCATGCTAGCACAGGAGGGACATTTTTCTTTCCCTTAATTTTTACAGCATAGGAAACCAGGGGACTCCGGTTACTGAATACGTGCCACAGTAAGATGTGTATCAAATACACAATAATGATGATGATAAAGATAATAAAAATGCATGTCTCAGCTTAGATCCTCAATCAGTAAAGCTTGGAAGTATATATAACTTGAAGCATCCGTATGATCCCACTGAAGTAATATACCTGATTAACTATCATGTTGAGCTGAGGTCACAAACAGCTCATAAATTTAGGACAGGAATTTTTGCTGAAACAATGAACTTCAAGTGAGCATTACAAATTATTCATGGAAAGGGAATTTTAAATTCAGATTTATAAAACTGTGCATAGGAAAGCTGCTGAGAAATGAATAAATCTTTAAATAAGAGAACAGAAAGATATGATGTAAATTCTACGATTTCAAATATTAAGTAATTATGAAAAACTGCCTATGAATAGCTACCAGTGGAGAAGTGTTTCTAATAGTGTTCAGCAAATGCTTTTTATTCAATAATTTAGACTTCATAGTACTCTCTGCACATTCCTTCCAGAGACCAGRGAGATGAAGAGACAAAATATGTTGAATAAGTTATTAGAATTCAATTAGTTTACTAGGCATAGTAGTTAGCAATGTAACCAATTTGTTTAGCRGTTAAAAACAAACTGTTGCTGAGTTTTCCWTTTTCCTTTTTTTTTCTTAATATTTAATCCTTTTTTTTTTCCCCCAGTTGTCCATCCCAGCTATTCTAATTTCATAACCACAAGAACTTTAATACCTTTGTCTTACTGACTTGCTGCTAGGGTTTTTTGTTGGTTTGTTTAATTGTTTTTTCTCCTGTAAGGTCTGGTTTGCTAAGAAATCATTGTATTCCTTGACTGTCGTAGGTAACATAGTCATGCACAGTAATCATCACACCTTCATCTTCTTTTTTCTTTTTTTTTTCATTTATTTTTCCTGGGATCAGAGACGAAAAGTTGTTTTTTTAAAACATCTCTCCATCTCCAAAAAAAAACACTTGGGGAAAATTTTGTTACTTCTAAAAATTACCTAGATTCCTTATTACATTTCTATATTCTTTCCTCAAAACAATTGTTTTCCCATAGAAATGCATTTTTTATGCTCTGTTTTAAAACCAGCACAAGATGTACAAATCTACTACTTCTCTAATTTTGGAGGCACTGTTCTTTATCTTCCAGTAGTGGAGCAGGTATGTCTGTCCTAAGTAGGGGCTGCGCAAAGCTGCTCACCCTGGTTTCTCTGGCAGGGAGAAAGGTTAGATGAAGTTGTGGTGTATTATATTACACACAGGAATCTCAGAATCTCTTTTGCCCTCAAGTCCTGGAGCTCTGGTGTTGTTCACCTCCCCGTGACAAATTAAAAATGATGCCAGCCATAATCCCTCACAGCCTTTCACATGATCTAAGGCAGCCTGCCCGTGGAAGGAAGAACTGTGCCTAAGGGCAGCTTAGGGAAAAGTCATATCCCTTCTTCCCTAAAACAGGGAATGTATGTGAATTGGAAATGGTTGAGAATTTCGCAACTAAACATTCGAAAATGATGATTTGTTGAAGTCAAAACTATATTCAGGAATGAATTAAGAGGATATATGTACAACGAGTACCCTGTTCCTTAGGAAATATTTGTCAGAAGAGGTCTCGAGACCAGGAGGGAATTTTTGGTGAAAAGGTATTCGCGAGGTCCTAGCTATTAAGTAAGAGATGAGGCATTCAACTCAAATTTGCAGAGGCGTTGAATCTCCTGCGGATTGGTAGCTGTCCTACTTACCTCATTATGGAGTCATATGTTCTAGCTCCCATTCTGGATTTGTGAAGTTGTAATTTGTTATACAAAGATTAATGGTGCTATAAAGAGAGCTTGACTCTGTAGACGGGTGACTAAGCCGTCTGCCTGAGAAGAGATCCAGTCTTAAGTCTTTGTTCTGAGCATAAGCACAACAAAGATTTAGTATCCCAGATGAGTGTTGCAACCACTAAGTTGCTGGTTATTCCTGTCTAAAAATCTCACATTTTTCAAAATTTCTTTGTTTTGCCCTCAGAAAATTCTGAAGCCATCAATACTTCACAGAACATAATGTTTGATTTCTAATAAGCTCTGATGGAAATCATTGCCTCATGGCTCAGATCATCTAGGTTGGAGATTGTAGTGAAGAGCAAAATGCACTTTGAGGAAGGGTCTTCAGAAGGGCACAGGACTTTTATTTCTATTTTTTTGGCTGGCAGAACTGACTACTAAGTTGCACTGCCTTTCCATTGAAATCATACTAGACCTCATAGTGTGCAAAAAGACCTCCCAAGTGCCCTCACTTTCCACTTTAATTATCACTTCCTGCCTCCCAGCTGTCCCTGCTCCTATCATTACTCTGTCTCAACAGGACTTTTCTCTTGTCATGGGAGTCTATTGCAGTAAGTCCTTTCTGCAGTGGACCTTGCCTCATCTCTCCAGTTTAAAAAGTTACTCTGCTACCCATCTGAGATGGATCAAAAGTGCATACCAGAAGCACTTCAAGGATTGAAGTTTTCTATGGAATTTTTTATACATTACCCCTGAAACATTCTGTGAAGAAAATGATCTTCTCTCACTTTTCCAATTGCCTGCCTTTGACTATTTGCAGAATGTTTTGTAACCCTTCCATGGCACAGAAAGACTGATCTTTTCTAGTCAGCTAATGATGTGCTTCTTTCTGGTGTTGGTGGCAGTGGGATAAAAGACACCAAGTCCAACTTACAAGTTTAGAGTAAAAATGYAGTTTATTAAATGTATATTTAACTCTTTTGTCTCAGTTCTGTTTTCAGCCATCCACGCAGAAGAATTTCTTTTCTCCATAAAAGGCCCTACCTCAGTAAGCCAACATGTATAAGGCTTTAAGTAAAAGTTTCAAAGTGTCAGTGACTTCCTTGCATTAGGTAAAATCAGAATTTCATTTCATAGCCATGCAGGGACAACTAAGAATTGAGGGGAAGTTTTAAGAAAGTATTACAACATGTTTTAATTATTCAAATAATAATGACTGCAGAAGCGGTATTCTTCACAGGCTCTCTTCCCCTCTAATTTCAGGGCAATTTCTGAACTTAAGTGGAAACTGAGCTCTTGTACTCTCCCCTATTGTTTTACTTCTCGCTTTTGTAAGCATTGCTGTATTATTTCTGGTGAAAACTGAATCTCTTCTTATAGCATTTCCACCTATGAAGTGCATGGTTTGCATGTCTTCTCCAGTCATCCTTCCTCTACAGTACCTTCTGTTCTAGTTTTTGTTAAGAATGAAGAGGAAATTTCTAAACACAAAGATAACTAAGCTTTGCAGTAGATTTCCTGAAGACACCCCTGAACCTCTATTACTGAAGGTTTTAAGAAAAAGGTTTTAAAAATTTATCATGAATGATGCAGTCCTGGTGCAGGTGGATAGAACAGCTGGCTTCATGAGGACTGTACCAGTCAGTCCTAATTTTTAAACTATTTTCTTTCAGCAAGATCTGAATCCATACATGCATTGTTTGTCATATGTCCCTACCCCCTGTATGTCCCAACAGCTGAAATAAGTGACTTCAAGGACTCAAATCTCCCTTTCGTGCACTTTGTTCTAGCCCTCTGCTTTTGCCAAATCCATGAGACCTAAACTTTTTTTCCTACATCAACACTACGTTGTCTTTTATTGCATTTTTTTGTTTGTCCTTTCTCTATAAAATTAACCATTAGACTCGTCTTGTTAATTCTTTTTATACCGTTTTCTGACTGCTAGGCTCACATCCCTCACTTTTTTAAGCATACTTTGATTGTGGTTCTTCTTTCTTTGTATCTGTCTGYCTAGCTAGAAATTGCCTTTTATTTCTTCCTTGGTCTAAGTAACTGCAGTTTCCTTGAGCATTCTGCAACACAGCTGAGCACATATTTAGTTTTCAATAGACACTTAAATGTCCTTGAGTTCAGTCAATATAAGCAAACACTCAACCTTAATTAAATAGAAATGATCTTGAACAATAGTTAAAGATTGAGCATGTCTGTAAGCATTGTGAAAAATCTGAACCATAGGATTTAACTGTATTTTTCCATAAAGATTTGGAGAAAAACTTGATGCACTAAGCTTGAAATAGAATAACAATATTTTGTAAGATGCTATTCACACATCTAACCGTAGTTATCTAATGCCATTGTTCAGAGGCACCCACCTTAGACTCCTAGACATATGAGACCTAGTGGAGACCTCCTCTTCTGTAGCAGCAGCTGGATGTCTGCATGCATCTAAAGTGGCAGTAGACACTTTTTTTTAGGCAGTTTCACCCACAGTATCTTCAGTTGTACCTGTTTTCAAAGTGTATTTTGACACTTCTATCAGTGTCCTGATAAAAAAAGCCAAGAAGTAGAGTCCTGCCTCTAGTTTCAAACACCTGCAAAAGTCAGGAAGGTCTTAATYGTAGTATTGATTTAGGCCAATACCTAGGCCAGAAGCACTGTATCCCATATTCATTTATTAAATCAAAATGCATCCTTCATTAGTCTTCTAATAGAAATAACCGTATAGAAGTGATACAAAGATGCCTATAACCTTGTCTGAATTCAACAGCAGACGCCGTTATGGAACTACACAGCTAATACCAAAAAGCAAGCACATGTCTTCCCCAGAATAGTATTCAT
Source organism: Phoebastria nigripes (assembly GCA_035582835.1). NCBI lineage: Eukaryota > Metazoa > Chordata > Aves > Procellariiformes > Diomedeidae > Phoebastria > Phoebastria nigripes. Next base: position 964,780 of record JAYKAV010001643.1, read on the forward strand.
TGCTCTGTTTTGCCCAGTAGTATTTTTTTCCCTGTCTCCTACACAGGAGTGTGTTCCAGATGGCCCACACTTGGCTGTGCTGAAGGAAATAGATGACAAAACAGAAAAGACATGGGTCTATCAGAAGATCCCAAGCTATATTCCTATGAAAATATCTCAACTATGAAAATGTCTCCATCAATCTTGAACACTTTTTCAATTAAAGTGAAAGTAAGGTTCTGTTTACTTTTCTGGGCTGAAGGCTTCTCTTTACTGCATGATATAATCAAATTGTTACTTGACAACCACTATAGGTAAAGAAGTTGTATGGACATATCAATTACAGAATAAGAGTTCTTTTTCCTGATTTTGTTTAATCAATTTTAATCTTAATCCATACAGTGGATTATAAAGACTCTTCTGGAACAGATCATGGATGTGAAATCTATACTGAATTAAGAATTCAGAATTACTTTGAAATAACTATTGCAGTACTTTTCTAAGAGCAGCCAAACCTTTGCATTTTTACATTTCTAAAATACCTTATAAAAGTATTCACATTCCTGGGAAAAAATCCTTTTGGGTGACAGTTTTATGGTTCAGAAAATCTGAATGAAAAAAAAAAAATTTGAAGTCACAGAAACATGAAATCTTTACCCCACTTAAATAAAAAATATTGCTTAGAATGGATTTATGGTTAAGCGATAGCATAAAAGAATATTTGGTTTTACTTTTGGATAATACAAATTTGTTTTACTGTTTTAGTGTTAAATAAACTTTCATTTCTTTCCTCTATTTTAGAGTCAATTTAGTAGAACCTTAGAAAACAGCTTGTGTGCCTTTTAGACAGTATTAAAGACGCAATAAACTTAGTGAGGTTATGTATGCCTAAACTTTATCCAGTTATAGAAAYGAATGTTAAAGAATGTGGTCATATACATGCACAAATTTCAGCATATTCTTCTTGCAAATTCCAAATTTTATTGGACAATATACTTTTAAGCACATATTTTTTTAAATTCCTACTCTCAGTTACATCTTTTCTGCATGAAAAATTCCATTTCACTGCTGTCAGAAAGGTAATTGTGTCTCTTACAGCCTAAGGGGTCTACTCTCTTCTCCCTGCACTGATATAGCTCTCATCCACATGAATGAAAATTATGCGCACACAGGGCAAGAAGAATTGAACTTTCTTCTGCCATGCTGTGGTGTGTATGTATTCCTCCTCCTGCCCGCCTCGCAGGCTAAAGGGAGCTTCCACATGTCCTCCTTTCACCTACAGACCCACAATGGCCTTTACTCTCACAATGTGGGCAGGGTTTTTGTTTTTGTTTTTTGTTTTTGTTTTTGTTTTTGTTTTTTATTATTTGTTATGCACTTAATATAAAGTGAAGGTTAATAAACCAATGCTGAGATGGTCTGCTACCACTCCTTTCATTACTGGGATAGAAACTAAAATAATCTTTGCTGAAATGTACAAGTTTAACCATGTCCATTCCATTTAGATTTCAGGAAAAGGAAGCAAAGCATATCTTTCTGTCCAAAAGAGAAAACAGTTGAAAAGCTGGAAGTATCTTTGTATTAATCTGAGTACAGGGCTGACTTGGAGAGAAATTGTGTAAATGTAAAAAGGACAAGAAATGTTGAAAAGAAAACACATACATGCATCCTTGTTGTTGAGCTTAGTTAGTGCTCAGGAAAGCACAGCACTTTTACAGAATTGTAAAGAAACAGATTTTCATAAAGGCAACCTAATTTGTCATCAATTTCTCCTACTGGAAAAAAACAACAACCCAACAATAGTACTAACAGGGAGTAATAGGTAACAGTAATTACAGTCATTCACAGGGTATCTTGATTTCCTCTACACAGATTAACTGTAGTTTGGATCTGAGCCAAGAATATGAATGGTAGTTCGCAGATTATCTCTGAATGGAGATGCTTCTGCCAAGCAGCTCCAAAAGAAAACTAAAGAAACCCAGCGTAAAGCAGAAAATGATAGACTACAAAAATCGCGGGAAGATGCAGCTCAGCATAATCTGTAGTGATCTTAGTTGTGCGAAGCCAAATTGTAGTACATAAAACAGTTTTTGTTGTCTTTTTGACTGTGTAGACTGAAATGCATCTGACAAAAAACTAGAATCTTACCTTTTGTAAATAATATTTATATAAGATCTAATATGGAATGCGTTTTCTGACTCCAGACACTGTCAAAAGTTAAAACATAAATGTAGGCAAGTAAAGAATTGTATGGGAAAAAAAGCAACAAAAATGGACTCCTACTTTTCATAGTAGAACAAATGAGGTTATTGTTGACTTAATGATTAATCAAATCAACTATTCAGCATTCACAGCTATTTTTCAGAACCCTAACACCCCCATTTTCAAAGAAAATGAGTTAAATGGCCATCATTCTTGCTTCGCTTTTTAATGTAAATTTCAATGATTTCAACTCGTTAACACTTTTTACCCTCAATGACAAGAAGTTGTTTCTCTGAAACCATGAAAGTTTGATCATAAAACTCAAAGCAAAGTAATTAGAAAGCTCCCTATACAATACATTACCTCGTATGGCCAAGGCAGGAGAAATTATTGCTAGCCTAACATTTGTATTCTCAAATTGAACCCAGCTTTAGTGAAATTGAGAGGAAGCAGGCAAAGGATGGCTTTGGTAGATACCGGGACCAACTTTTTCTAGATATTGATATTGATATTGATATTGATATTGGATGCCCAACTTGAAGTATCCTAACGGCAGCCCAGATGTAAAAGGCAGTACTTTCTTTACGTCAGTCTCTTTTAAGATATCTTAGGCTGGACACCAGCACATTGGGGCCCCAAAATTAACAGACAAATTCTTCCCCCCTTTCTGGGATAAAGGCATAGTTCAATTTATTATCTAAAAGGTAAATAGTTGACTATTAATGGCTATGTTTTGAGAACTTCCAGTATCCATACTATCTCAGTTAAAGCAGGTTCAGATGTCCGTATTCTATGCTGAAACTTTCAATGCCACCTCAAATATTGTCCTGGTTCTGGCTGGGACAGAGTTAACTTTCTTCCCAGTAGCTGGGGGGTGTGTGCTGTGTTTTGGGTTTGGTATAATAGGAGCGTTGATGGCCCATTGATGTTTTGGGTGTTGCTGGGTGGTGCTTGCACCTGGCACTTTTCGGCCTCCCATGCCCTGCCAGGTGCATGGGAAGCTGGTGGGGGGAGCATAGCCGGGGTGGTTGACCCAGCTGGCCAATGGGGTATTCCATACCATGTGATGTCATGCTCAGTATAAAACTAAGTAAGTGTGTGTGGGTGGGGCTCTGGCATCACRGGACGGGCTCTCGCGTATCGGGCTACACGTCAGTCGGCGGGTGGTGAGCGGTTGCACTGTGCATCACCTTCTTTGTATATTGTTGTTCTTATCACTGTAATTATTACTGGTTTACTTTGTTTTATTTCAATTATTAAACTGTTTTTATCTCAACCCGTGAGTTTTCCTGCTTGTGCCCTCTCGATTCTCTCCCCCATCCTACCAGAGGTGGGGGGTGAGTGAGCGGCTGCGTGGTGTTTAGTTGCTGGCTGGGGTTAAGCCATGACAAATATATAAATATATAAAAGGTATCTCAAGATATAATGGAGTGTCTTAAAAAGTATGATCAACTGCAGGATGACATGCTAATTCTGAAATAGTAATTATGGCCAGCTAGGTAGTTTGGAATGAAAAACATATTGCTTCTCCTTCCAGGACAAGACCTCACATTAAGTTATGTGAGAAGTATAATAAAGAATTGTAAATAATGATGGCTCAGCCTCTCAATCCTTCGATACACAGAGTTCACTGCGGGAATTTTCCAGGGGAAAAGGTGGACCATTGGAACCAACAAATCTTTTTCCTCCTTTTACGTAAGATTTTCACTACCTGAGCCCCCTCCCCACATAAGAAAGAAACTCCTCTCTAGATTTCCCACTGAAATTAATTTACATCCATAATACATAGTTAAATAAAACAATATGTGCTTAAACATTTCAAAATGTCATATCTAAAATGATCATAGCAACAAAGAAATCCAGGTATTCTGTACAACAAACAAAATGAGATTATAAATTACATAATGTGCAACACAGAATGGCATTTAAACATAACTGAGTTGAGCAAGTGACATAATGAAAATAAAAATTATCCCTGAATGCTTTAAAATATTTTTTTTTCTTTTATTTTTCAGAGATTTCATAGACTCCAACCATTTGTTTCGGAAGTTAAGGCCCAAACACCATCTTTTGGTAAGTAAGTACAAAATTACCTGTCTACAATTTTAGAAGGCACTCTTTGCAGTGTAGTCAACCCTTAATTTCTTTATGGTTTTTAAATGTGTATTTCATGCATTAAATTCCTTTTTGATTATAACTATATTATGAACTAGCTGAAAAAGTAATGCAGATCTTCACTTCCAAAGATAAATGTATCCCTTAGTATTTGATTAATGAGGAAAGAACAGAAAGACACGCATAATACACCTCAGCCATCCACCTTTCTTTATAAACACATCTTTTCTTTCTGCCTTACCAGGGAACCTCACTTTAAAAAACCAACCAAACAAAACACTAAGAAATGACTGTGGAAGAAGGCTTTACCATCTCATAGTCACACAAGAGAGCTACCAGCTGAGGTCACTGGCTTCCAACAGTTCCTGTAACTGACTTTGAATGACTTTTGACAAGGCACTGATGTCACTAATTACATCAGATAAGATTTTGTAGGAGTTTTACTGGATCAGCACTTTCACTGATGAGGTGATGTATCTCTTAGGTGGATTAAGTACTAATTTGCAGTGGGATGCTGTGCAAATTGCTGTTTGCAGAGTTCCAGTATACATGGTGGGAGGGTGTGTAATAGGCATTACGGACTTAAGCTTAAAACATTAAATATATAGGCAGTACTTTCATTTACTCTTGAAATGTGGCTATGGCTGCAGGCAAAAAAAAAAAAATTATAAACAATAATAAACACAAAGAAAAAAATCAAATATTAAATAGCGTACTTACAACACACTAATAATGCTTAGAAGCCTCCTAGCTTGAGGCTTAGTTGTGGGAAGCAGTTCCCAAACAGATAAAAGAGTGTCAACGTGTTAAGCATTTTGTGAAACTTTTCTGCTCCAGGTGGTGACTCTTTAGGGACTGATTCAGCGGCAATTGCAGCCCAGGCAGTTCTTAGCAGCCTGTTCCATCAGACTTGTTGTGGCAGCGGTGTGGAGGAATGAGCTCTCCCATGAATCATCCAGCCCTAAAAAAGGCTGGCCTCCTGCTGTTGACTAAATCAACTTCTTAAATTATTTTCTTAAGGGAAGCTCCGATACAAAAATGAATATTGTGAGTATGTATGAGAGTGYATATGAAAAGATTAACTCTAGAAAACAAAAATAAAATTTCATTGCAATAACTGTAAGTCCGAATCATATTTCTTTTAATTGCTTATTTCAAGGTTTCATTAGAGATCCACGTTGTACAGGTAAATCACTGAGTTTTGGCATTATTAGAAACTCTCTGGGGATTTTAAATATAATTTGTACCTGAAGAAAAATTATTTCAGCTAGCTAGTTGCAGGACTTGAATTAGTTTGACATTAATCAGACTAGTATTATTCATTAGTTACAGATTCTTAGGCAGCAATTGATTTCACATTTTTTTCCTATGGTGAAGTCTTCAAACACATTTCATAAAGAGCTCAATAAATTATTTGGTGAAGAAAAAACAGACCTTTATGACAGAGAATTAATCAGCACACAGCAAGTTACTGACTGGGTGAGAGGATTATCTGTAACCACCTAGCAAAAAAGTGATTAGAATTGGAACAGTTTTCCATCAGAAAATGCTGATTTGATGAAAAGCAGAACATTCTGCATATTTGCATAATAAAAATCTAATGAAAAAATAGCAGAAACTTTCCTCTCAACTTTAACCAGATGGCTTTTTTATTGTCATTTTATCAATGTTATTAATCGCTGTACTAAATATATTTCATTCAGTGGTCAAAATAAGATTTAGGAAATGTTACTGGGAAGATTAGGAGTAGTGATACTTTGATAATGTGGAGAAGGACAGGAAAGGAAGAAGGAAGAGAAGAAACTCTGTACACCACTATTCCACCGTTTCTCCTTAATGTTAACTGTTGTTTTGACATGTTAGCAGATACTGGCCTATTTTGAACATCAATTATAACATAATACTAGTTAAGAAAGTGAAAACATTATGCCAGTTAATCTTTTCAAAACAAAATTTCAGAAATTCTGTTTTACCAGCAAAATTTTACTGCATTTTTTGTTACAGTTTAGATTTTTTTTTTTTTGTATTTCTGTGAAATGGGAATTTCAGGAAACAAGAATTCCAAGATCAGATCACCCCTCTTTTGTAGCATCTCAATGTCACACAAGATTTCAGCCTACCATGAGATGCTGGTCCTTTTGGTTCAAGATAAGAACATGTCCTGCTGCTTCAGATTACACCAATGTTGGCATTAGTGTAGCTGGGCCACAAAATGTGCATCTCGTATGTTGTCCACCCATGTACAAAAGCCACTGTGTTCCAACAACCAGCAGCAAAATCTATTAAAATTTGCTACACTCATAATAATACTTGTTTCTCAGCATGTCCTGTCTGCAACCTCAAATACATTCTAATTATTACTGTTCCAAGGGGCCTGGGATAAAGCTGTAAAAATAATGAAATAAAAAATAAATTCTATCACAACATATGGAAAGCTCAAGCTGATTAAAGTTGCTTAGTTCTTACAAGTTTTGTAATGGATTTCTTGAAGTTCAGTTTCTTTGAGATCCTCAAACTTCAGACAGACATGTATTAGAAGCTGAAATCCAAACTGCACACAACTCCAAGGTTTGCAAATTGGACTGAAAACGTTATGGAAACAGATTTCTATTCTGTGTATTTTAAGCTGCTGGGAACAACTCAGTATTAAAGATGCAAAATGCAAACAAACAAACAGCCTTATTTCTGAAGTAAAAAATATGCTAATGTGGTTTGGTTTTTTTGCATTAAGATTTGAGAGAGATGGATGATGGATTTTTGCTTTATCAAACTGAGCTGACTCAGTCTTTATGCTATTTGTTATTTTTGAGTTGCAGGGACATATTTCTTTCCCTCTGTACTTCTCTGACATCCCAAAACATTAACATGCTTGAAGAAATATCTAGGACAATGAAAATAAGCAGTTGCATTCTGTGGTTTTTTATTGGTTTGTTGTTGTTGTTGCTTTAAGTGAGATTTGCCTCAAGTGGTCATATTACTGACCAACATACTGAGTTACTAATTTATGGTTAACTTTCAATAGGGTTTATTTTACCGTAACCCATTAATGATATTATGCCATCACTTTTTCATGTGTCATAAAGACATGTAAAACTGACAAGCAGGACTTTGATTGGACAATCACAGTATTTAACTTGAAAAGCAGTTTTTTAAAAAAAAATCTAGAAAGAGTCACAATAAACTCTGTTAGGAAAATATTAACTTCTCTAGTACCCTTCCAAACACAAAAAAAGCACTTTTCCCCTCCACATCAACAGACAGTTAACTGGCATGTTAACAAGATCCATCAAGACCTAATAAGGCAGCTTCATTAACATGATTATCACCTTATTAATAATTCACAGGTTGGTAGAAGTACAGTACTTATGGGATTATAATGCATCATTTTAAACATGAAGAGAATATTATCATAATACTCATTAAGGTGATCTCTGCTAAGTAAAATTTGTAGCACATATATTTGTATTTTCTTAATACAGTTAAATAGCCTACATCCTCTAATGTAGAAACAGTGCTTAATATAATGTCTTGCTATTATGCAAGACTCTGTGGTTAGGCTTTCAGGGCATTTGGAATTAGATCCAGAAAAGGTCTTAAGTACCTCACTTGAGCAAAATACAGATGTTTAGAACTGTAGGAGACGATTCACTCCAAAAAAACTAAAATAAAAACAACTTTCTGTATTTCACATTGAAATACAATGTGATCTGATAAAATGTACCATCAGTTTTAGAAGAGGGATTGAAACTCAGGACCTCTGCCCTGAAGGATCACTTCCGCACTTGAGCACACAATCAGATCCTTGCTGGTTTATCATCGCTGAATCTTATACTCTGTTCTACACAGGGCACCGGCTTCAGCCAAGAGAGGGGAGAATGCAGACATTCAACTAAGCCAGGAGAATGTAGTAAAAAATACAAAGTGTGGGCCTGAACCTCTTTTAACTTGGGGGGAAAAAAGCCACATCTGGTTTAATTTAAATTAATCTCATCAGATTTTAAATACGTTTTTTACACTCATGTTACACATGGAGGTGGTGAGCTGTATTATTACAGAATGGAATTTATGGCTTTATTTATAATGACCTAGCGATGTTTTGATGCAAAACCTGTTGAAGTTTATGGTAAAAATCTCATTGACTCCACCAGGCTTTGGATCAGGCCCATACACTGTCATTTGGGAGATCTGTGTGAGAAATGATTAAGAGATTATCTCATTTGGCGATCATTTAGAAACCTCAAAATGAGACTTATCTCATTAAGAGATAGAAGACTTTTGCTATGCTTTGTTACAGAATGTAAAAATAAACTTAACTCTTAGTGGATTCTGTCAGATTGGTAACTGTTGTGACCAATTGTGAGCAACTGTTGTGAGCAATTACAGGCAACAAGTTTACAACCTCTCTYAAAAAATCACTTTGAATGGGTTGTCAGTCTGGGAACCATGATTATGTGTTGGGCCCGGCTGGCTTCAAGGTCTGTAAGTGGAACCAATTATTAACTTCTTATGCCCTGCTTCTGTTTCCAGATCAAGTTCATTGCAGAACGGTGGTGATAACAAATTCATCATCTGATGACTATTTGGGACTGTGTCTGTCCTGACCTTACATGTGAACTATGTACCTCTCCTCAGCTTAAGGAGAATTCTCCATGGAGAAAAAGAGACAAATTTGAAACTGTGTGCATATTTAACCAGTTACCAGAGTAAGATGAATGGGCCTGAAGACAGAAAGGACCCTGAAGAGGCTAACTGGTCATGCCAGAAAACAGATAGGCCAAAAACAGCTTCAAGGAAGCGTAGGTTAATGTCACTGCTGGCTTGCAAGGCTCCAATCTTTTAAACTGATCTTTACTGGCTGATCTTTGTGTCACGTGTCAGTTTGCAAGATACGGGCCTACGTTGCATGTCCTGGGAACTTAATGCACTAAATAAGTCCTAATCTCATTGATATAAAATCAAACAGAAATAAAAGAAGTTCTTATCTTTTCAAACTTCATCTGTTTAGAAATGAAATTGTATGAAACAATTGCACATGAACACAAGACATCACCTTTGATGACCCAAAACCTTCTGTGTTCTGAATGGCAAAATTCCCATTGGTTTTAAATCTGGACGTGACTACCAAAGCTATGAAAAGCCATAATGYAGTTGTGGCAGAGAAAGAAAAGAAAGAGAAGACCACTTTTCAACATGAAATAGTATTGCAATGAGATGCCAAAAAAAAAGGCTATGTCTAAATGTGAAATATTTACGCCTTCTGCAAAGAAACAGTTTACTTGTGCAATGAGTCTATGGTTAAGTGATGCACGCTGTTTTATTTACAGTCTCCTTTGAAATATGGTGTGGTCACTGCTGTGATGCAAAACTTGACACTTCTCAGTACACATGGATAAAGCTAATACGATAAAGCTAGTAGGATACAAAAATAATGCACCTGAAACTTTAATGCTGAACTTGAATTAACCAGAAAAAAAGTATTTGGGGCATCCAAAAGAAGTTAAAGTCTTTCCTTGCTTGTTTGTCTTGATCAGAAATATTACGCCTATATTAATATCATCGACTCTAGATGCTTAACTAAGATGCCTAAATCAGTARTCTAGCTACCTTAGATTTCTGATATAGTTGGTGGAAGAAAGATAAGTAACTCAGGAGACCAATTTAGACTTCATGGGGGAAGATGCACTGGAAGAATTTCCACATTTATTAAGAAGTGAGTCTACCATCCCACCAGACCTTTAACCTGGACATCTGAGTTTCTTAAGTTTGGTCATCAGCAGTTAAATTTAATGAATGAATTAATAAATTAATAATCAGCTAAATTAATTAGCATTGTTAGACAAAGTAGCAGAGAACATGGAGAGAACATTGTTTTGCTCTATATTGATTAAAATTTTTATAGACTGGACTTTGGTAAATAAGATGTTGCTGTTATTGTTACTATTTCATTGGATATAGCTGTAAAGTGGCAGAGTTTGTAAAAGTACAGGAAAAATGAAAATCAGAAACTGAAAAAATACAGAATTTCAGATATTCCTGAAAGTCCAATTTGACACACTGAGATAAAGGGCCACTTAAGCAAGATTTTGATTGCAAACCACCACTTAAAATAATAGTAATGCTGGCGAAGACATCTAGGTCAATTATTATTTCAACCTCAGTATTACAAGTTGAATACCGTATTTTTATGTGGTATGTGTCTGGATGCATTTATTTACATATTTTTATTGCAAATGTATTTTTGTTTTTTAAGTCAATATCTCTCACTTTTATTTTGTAATATTTGAATGGGAAGTTACAATTGCAGAGATGACATTAATTACTGTTGGATGTCTTTTAAAAAAGGATACTGCCTTGGCCATCAGTGATGGAAGACAAAGTAGTGTATTGACATAGACATGGATCACGCTKACTAATCCCTCTTTGAATGGCACTCACGGAAAGGTGGTAATTGCTAAGTAGGATATTAAAAATGTCCAACTAATAAAGCAACATATTAGATGTTTCAAACATTTTAATCAAACGCTACATGTATTTAATATAAAAACCAGCAATAATTTAGCTGCTGTTCTCATGGAAAATATATTAATTTTTAATAGAAGCATCACTGTTGCTTCATAAATGCACAGTTCCTTAAATATTAGGCTGAAACTGTTCTACTTAGCCACACAGCTGCTGGCTACTGAGTATTTTAAAGAACTATATTATCCTAGCAGTAATTTCCTTCAGGGAGCACCTGAGGTGAAATAAATCAACTTCCCTAAACTATCTTCAGAGCCCTAACAAGCAGAAATAGGGCGGAGTCATCTTGAATATCTTTGTCCACTCTTACTTTGTCTTTAGGAACAGATACACATCAACAGCGCTGGAGACACTAGCATAAACTCAGAACATGAACTGGAAGGAATCAGCATGGAAACCTGATTTATATGCCATATTATGAATTGTACAACTGCACATTTGTGTTTTCCACCTTGTTTTCAGGTAGAAAAGCACAGTTCTCCAGGGAGGCAAAAATCGGAGGGTTGCGCAGAAGTGAGCACTCTTAATGCTCCTTTATCCCATTTTAATATAGAATCGAAGTCCTCATGTACACATACTCCCAGCTACATTATTAATAGGGAACACCCTCCAAGTCTCCTTTGTGTTTTGTGAGTGTGGGATGACAAGAGAATTTGTAGAWGTTTAGTTCTAGCACAAACAATACACGTCCTACTTCACAGGTCTAGTGTGGCATACATTCCAATTGCTAATTGGAACAATCCTGTGTTCTAGTTACTAGAAGGACAGGTAAGCAGTTGGTTTCAGGGCATTTTAAGGTTTTGCCACAGCCGATGGCGGGCAAGCCCTTCATCACTCTAATGGCAGTTTGCATTTTTGTGAGATGAAGCTTTTGCTTCCTTTCTTGCAAACTTTCAGGGACTTCAGAAAAGGTCAGAACTGAAAATAAGTAATTAGACCGTGACTGCAGCAATGATGATCATTAGAGAGAATAGTAGTGGATGCCTAGGAAATGTGTGAATCAAGCCTGACTTTTATGCCCTTGCTGTTAGGTGATGTACATGGTGAGTATCACTCATAAGAATATAAAACATATCTCCTCCAATGTGTTTTCACCTCCTTCTATGAAGCAAGTTGGAAATAGAAAATCACATGCATATTCAGGTATTTATAAAAATGATCCCCCACAAACATACACATGGAAAAAGTCCTCAAACTATTTGCTAAATACAGTTTGTTTTTTAATGACATGAACTTAATAGTTTTAAAACCAATTTCTTTTCTTCTTAAATTAMATTTAAGATCAAGATCAAGATCAAAAGTCAATTGGGAAAAAAAAATACTTTCATGAAAAATGATAGCTAATTTGCATGTTAATGCAACAAATGCTGTGCCAGTGTTTTCAAAATTTTGTTATCCTACATCCTAAAGTGGCAGGTTCAAAGTGGTGAAGAATCATAAGGACGATGGAAAAGGACAGATAATGATAAAGCTTCTTACTGTTGAAGGGTTTTGGGATGAAGACACATGTTCAAAGCATTTGAATCAAAATCTAAGACAGATTAAGCTGACTGAGGAATAAACAGTAAGGTTTGGTGCTACAACATTTTTATCCAGTTCTCAGAATTTGAGGCCAAACACTTCAATTTATGAAGGCTACAATGGTTTTATTTTTCTCTGAATATCACTGTATTCCCCACATTTACATTTCAGCAGAGAAAAATGCTTTTCTCCTCCTGAAAGCTATGAATTGTTTTCAGATAGAGGAATATGGAGACCTCCTTTCTCTGTCTGAGAAGAGCTGGTATTGACAGTATAGTGGGGCAGCAGCATAGCAGAGCTTGTTCTTGGACCAATTTCCATAGCCCCTGGGAATGTACTGTAAAGAATTTCAGTAAACAATTATGCTTGCACAAACAGATTCAAGCTGCTACAAATCACTTCACTTCTTATTCTTAAACAAAACAATTTAACTTACCCACTGCATGCTTTTGGCAGGCTGTGGCAGGAACAGACAGGGAGAGACAGCTGTATTGCAGTTTCACTGTCTTTAAAGCTTTTAACAGTTTCCAGTGTTTTGGTGCCAGAATAACTGCATACTTTAGACCACACCTCAGTATGATTTTTTCCAGACATTTTGTAGTAAACATGACATATGAGTAGATGAAAAGATGGAAGAGTCGGAATTCAGAATGGGAGTTGAGACATCCATGACACACTCTCACTTACATACGTTGAGGTAGGGCAGTAAGCTGCAGAGGACAAGAAGCTTGACTATGGCCCAAGAGATTACTTTATTAAACAAAAAAAGCACTACGCATGATTTCACTTTTGGGAACACCACTGATAAAAACTATTTATTACATATTTATGTTATAATACTAAGTAGAATAGAACAGAATATATAACAGATATATAAAGTGAAACTAAAAAAGAGCATGAGCAAAGAGCGGATGAGTTTCTTTCCAGCCTGAGGATTAATGTTTCACATTTAAAAAGAAAAAAAACCACAGCAGAGTTTTCAAACCTAATTCACTGAAGCTCATTTTCAAATGCTTCGAAGCTTCAACTTTAGGGGGTTATTTCCAAAAGTGTCAGAGGTTTTGAAGACTTTCAAAGAAACCTGTAGGTGGTAGGTGTCAAAACCCCGTTTCCACCAGATTTATAAGCTTAATATCACCATTGTTCCTCTAATATCCTAGACACTGAGGAACACAAGGCACACTGAAAGTCAACAAAACATATACATTTTTGTGCTATGCCTTAAATTTTAGTACCTGTTTGACTGTATTTTCTCCATAACAGAATCACCCACAAGAAATGCTACTTCTCTTAAGGACTGATGAACTTTTTAATCATTAATAATCCTTGAACTGAACAAAATCCATTTTGTCTGTCAACATAATTTGAGAAGGGGGAGATATTAAACCTGAGTGTAACAAAATCTCAGAGGCATCTAAATATGAAATTGTAATCTCTCCTGTCCCTAATCTATTCTCCTCTTCTTACTATATAGCACCCTTCTTTTTCTCATCAATGTGCTCAGCAAGAAAATAACTTCATCTCTTACGCCACTACAGTGGCTTGAAACATCTAAATAATTTTCAGCTGTAGCATAAAGAAATTAATTCATTTGCTCAGAATTGGAAAAAAAGAGAATAGGACTGCTACCATTTCAACACCTAAAAAAGGATGAAACAGACCTGGGGATGTGCTTATAATGCTGTTGAGAATACTACTAGTCCTTTACCTATACAACGTTAGCTCACAGAGAGGATCTTCAGGGCTGGCATTGTCTTAACCCAGTTTGTGCCTAATACGTTACAATCTTTGTTCATTTGCCATAAATTTAGTTGGAAAGTACCTTTGTGTGTCAGCACTTACTATTCAATTTCAGGTGTCACAGGACTTTGCTGTCAGGCAAAGGGAGGTAATGGTGAAAAATAACATTAATAGGGAGCAAAACAAGGTTTGTACAGAGAGATAGTATTTTTATAATCCTATATACTATATATTCCTGGAAAAAAACAAACAAGTCTATGGATACATACACTTTTTCTAAAGTCTGAAAGAGAAGCCACAATTATAAGATTAATAGTTCAATTTTAAACCATCCATTAGAATTAATCTTTTAGTTTTACACCTTCAGGTTCAGCATTTTAAGTGGTTGCTCTCCCAAGAAAACCACTTCAGCTCCTTCTTTCAGACACTTTAGAAAGCAGAAGAAAAGCTGAATGACAGTAAGAAAAGAGGTTTTTGGGCAAAAATGATATTGTCTAGCAATCTGATACTAAAAGGACAGTGGGAACCAATCCACTTGATGTACTGCCTCATATGCCTTTTGCAAATCAAGTACCTCATTAATCTCCATTTATTCCTTTGCAGCATGCACATAAAAAACCTTAAATAGTGTAAGAAGGTATTATGATTAAGTCATGCACGGATTTGATCCTCCATTCCTTAGAAATGTAAGTAATTTCTTATTTACACAAGTGTGGATGACTTTGCAGGTACTACTTACTTGAGTAATGATTATRGCTTTGAGCACAATGTCTATACACTATTACTAGATTCCTAATCACGGAATGCTATTATTCAGCTATAAATTATTATTATTATAACTTAAATTGCACACATACTAGTTGTTATAGCTTAGTGCAATTTTCTTAAAGATTGGTATCATAGATTTTTATAAAGAAGGAATATAATACAAGTAATATTTTCTGTTAAACCTTGGAAGTGAGAAAGTAGGTCAAGTTCCATGCCAAAAGATATGTTGGAAACTGCTTTAATCATATGCTGGAATATGAAAGTAAAAAATGTTTGATTTCACCAAAATACATATTCCACATTATAACTTCTTCACATAGTGGTTTTTGTTTGTTTGTTTTTTAATGCAAGCAGTATCTTTTGGGTGTCATTTGATGCAATGGTCTTGAGTCTAAGTGCAAAAAGAAGTGTTTTATTAAGTACAGCCTGTCTGCTGTACTTCAGTAGCAGTTCTAATCCCAAGTACTTYGACAAAGCAAGCAATGTAGTAATTATTTTTCACCCCCCTTCACTTCATTCTTTCCCCCATTCTTCTGTTGTTATGGTCTGGCTTTATTGGAAATTAGAGAAGGGAGGAAAACAAAAAAGATGTCTTACGGATATCTAGATCAAAGATTAACCGTGAAAAGAGTTAGAAGACTAAGTCAGAAGTGCTTTGGATCCTACTTAGAGATGATGGATTCAACTTCCTTCAAATCTAATATGCTGATGACTTGATTCTCCTGACAAACACATACACCCACTCCCCTTCTCACTTCTCTCTTTCCTCCAGGTCCATTTGTTTACCAGCCAAGTAAGTCCATCCACTCCGCACCACTGGAACCTGTCTTCCCATCCGCCAGCATAGCAACACCAGCAAACAGGCCTCAAGCACATTTGTCTCCTTTCCAGTCCAACTCAGTGACAAGTGGTACTGGCAGTTAAGAGACAAGTGGATGCTCCTTTTGCCTTGTCTTTATTACTGCTTTTCTCCTTCATTTAAGTGGACCTAGATTTGTCATCAAAGACACTCTTTTACCCAGTTCAGCATTAGGCACCCCACCAAGCCACTTGACTCTGAAATACAGTCACTATGACAAGAGGGCAGAACCAGCCTCTGAGGTGTACATAAGGTCTCCCCATGGATGACGAGTGTCTGTTTTCCTAATTGCATGCACAAACTTAGTCTCTTAAATTCACTGAACCCATGCCGACAATCTTAGTGGTATCTTTTGCCCAACCAGACATGCCTTGCAAACCCCCATGCTCAAGAGTACATTTAATCTCCATGGTGATTCCACTGGAGTCAATGGACCTCATCTTACTCAGAGCTACTGTTCAAACTGGCTTCCAGAGATTTATATGTTTTAACAGACTGGTTGATTTTTTGTCCATTTTAAAACATTAGGTCCTGAATTTCATCAATACAGTAAGTCACCATTCCGGTACAACATATTTAATCTATAAAAACTGTTTTGTCTCAACTACATGGCAGTTAGTATTCCAAGTGGAGAAAAAACACCAACCCCTCCAAAAGCAGAGTATTGTTTAGAATATAGTCTTAAATAAACTATTATTTCCTTCTGACAAGCTATTCATAATATGATCAAAAATATCTCCCTGCACTGCAAAACTGTTCTAAGCCAAATAGAACTGAGGCATTGCAAGGAGCTGATAATAAATGTCTATGGCCTAAAGTATCTAAATGAGCCTGGTATATCTTTTGTCAAGTCATTTACTTACTAGAACCAAATAATCTTAATGCATGATGGAACATATACTTTCATTAAATATTAGAATGAAGTAGGGAATATATCAAGTATTGTTTTTCTGAGATGACAACCTAAGAAAATACAGTATTAAGGGTTGACCCTGGGCAGCAGCCAAGCACCCACACAGCCGCTCACTGATTCCCCTCTCCTGCAGGACCGGCAGAAAACAGAAGGAAGGTAGGAAGATACAAGGATCAAGATAACAACAATTTAACAGGTGAAGCAAAAGCTGTGTGCTCAGCATGCATAAGAGTCACTTGGGAAGACAAACACTGTAACCATGAATGTCCCMACTTCCTCCTCCTTGTGTCTCTTCCCAGTCTCTTGCCCACCCCCAGTCTACTCGCTGGGGATGGGGATGCAGAGTGGGAAAAAGAAAAAGCCTTGACCCCATGCAAGCACTGCTCAACGATAACAAATCCACTGGTGTGTTATCAACACTCTTTTAGTCACAAATCCAAAACACAGAACCATTTGGGTTGCTGTGAAGAAAATTAACTCTGTCCCAGACAGACCCAGTACATACAGACATGCTGCAGAAGAGTACATTTACTTCTTAAATCAGCATCAAAACATTAATTGTGTTAGCTACATTAAATAGTGGGCACTCTGAAGTCAATCAAGTGATTGCTGTAACATTCAACACTCATTCACCATGCATCCAAACTTCCTCCATTGCAGAATAGTTGGATGAGATCGTGAACATCTTTTAAATCAAATGTCATCTATGAACAGTAAATCTATGAMGATCGTTCATTTTGATGCTATGCTATGTATAAGGAATAAAGAAATGTTTGTTATAATTTAAAAAGAAGAAAAAAATCCCAGATCATCGTCATCATAAAGTTGGACATCAAAATGTGGTATTGATGTCAGTATGCTGAAGATAAAAGGGAAATATTACGACAATGGAAAATGAACCTGTGCCTTCCCATACAGAGTTAGTATCTTTTCAGCTACAAAGAAAAAATTATATGATGCCAAAGTGCAGTTTAGGATATGCTTTTTAATTTCTTTTCTCTGAAAACTTTTTGAAAGGGGATTAAAACAATTTATTTGATTTTTGACAAATTGTTTATCTGAAGAGCYAATTTATATAAGAAGGGGGTGGGGATGGGAAAACTAATGAAAAAATGAATGATTCAGGTAAGATCAACTTCCTAGTTTGATTACAGATGAATTTTAAATGAAATTACTTTTGAAGTTTATCTGATAATGTGGTATTGAAAGCTGATGTTCTGGAATGTAGTATTTTTATTTCTGCACTATTTTATCAACAGGGGCTTAATTTTATAAGCTTTGGGATTGTAATGATCAGGTCTAATTTAGTAGAAATCTGACAAAAAGAACAAAATTCCATGATGCTCAGCAATTAAGAGGAGTGGGGAGTAAGAGTGAGGTTGTCTCAGTATTCTACTATTTTTAATTAAAATTTTGTGATCCAGAAAATAGTACAGTTGTAGTTATGTATTATCATATCAATAGGGTTCTAATTTTCTATGCTTGTTTACTAAATGATCTGTTGAGTGCGAAATAGTGGTTTGATTAATTTTCTGACATTTCTTGTACAAAAACTGATCTGAAGCATAATGTCCCTCTTATTATTTGTAAGAGAAGCTTGCTTTGTTGTAAAAAATAAGTATCCAGATGAAAATTGACTACTAACTGCCTGGGGGGAAATGTCGTTTGTTCTATAAATTGCTAGAAAGTCACTCACTGAGAGAACTTTTTACACAATTTTTTTTTTTAAGAACTATGACATACTGGTACTCAAAGATGGCTTGAGGACTTAATAGCCCTCACATGCGGTAAAAAAAAGCCAAGATACAAAACATGAGTTTTAGTTTGGTTACACCTTCATTAGTTCATGCAGCAGGAACCCAGGCAGTCATGGTATAAACCCCCAACCCTCTCAGTTCACTCTCAGTCTGGGATTAGAACAGGACAGTATAACCCCCATATGAATGTTAAAAAGATGGGAACAGGCATATTTATTTATTGCACATGAAAGTAAGAACACCATACCTGAGAAGACATCTTTAGGTTAGGCATCCAAATTTAATTCTAATTCTGGTTTATTTAATTCTGGTTTGTTATGACATCGTCTGGAAAGAACTCGTGCAATGGATGCTTGCCAAAAGGAGGTGGCTGAGGTTAGCTGACCTGCTTTCCCAAATCCCCAGTTGAGTTCCCTTACAGTTAACAATCCCCTACTTAGTATCAGTCCCTGATCAAATGAGCACATCCTAAGGGTTCTGATTAGTTTTGATATCAGCTCTGACCTTTATAAAAGGAAGCTAAAAATTCCCCCTGTGTATTCACAATTTCCTTCTCAATCTGTGTCAGCTGGCCCACTCCCTACCAAAACTTTCACTGAAACATTTCAGACCAGTTTATAATCACTTCTGGAAAAAGGTCCTAGGTCTGCCTTAAAGCTCTTATCAATCAGCTTAAAAATCTTAAAAATTCCCAAATCTTTGCAACAAGGTCTTYAGGGCATCAACCCTTGCACTTGCACAGAACAAGTCCTTGCACTTCTAATACGGGTTAGCTGCCCCACTGCAGGGGCCAGGAACCTCAGGGAGAAATGGGCAGCCTCTTGTGGCTGGAACGAAGAATGTTATGCCTGATGATCCAAACTGCAGTTCTCATGAACTGTTCCCTTGCTCCTGGAAATTGAATTAACAGCAAAATTAGTAAAGTCACCCAGTGGACTTTGATCTGCAGTTGAAGAGTGGAAGGTTCATGTATATTCTATGCACATCTGAATGTCAGCAATCAATTAGGTATATCTCTTAAGTCCTTACTGATCTTATGAGCAGTCACATAATTCAGCAACAATCTGAGTTATTCATATTGTGATCCTGGCTCCCTGTGAAGGCATTGTGTTCCCTTCAAAGTAAAACTGGCCCTAATATATTTTATCCTATTCTTTAACTGACTTCTAGATTACTTTTCTACAAGTGAACATGGACATTTACTGCCCAGTGGACATTGTAAGTGGACGTTTTATTTACCTGCAGAATGTTACTCCATATACACCAACCCAGAGCTGCCTCCTCACCATTGCACAGCAGTGAAGCTATGGGGCAGTTAGCTGCTTCACAGTATGTGCCATGTTGTGCTGACACATCTGCTTGCCAAGGTACTCCAATGTTTTGTTTTCTAAGTTGGCAAAATTTTGGCACCATAGGGGATTATCAGAAATGAAAGCCTATCAAAGATGCTCATAGCAAGTTACTTGTTTAGTCTATGAAACATAAAACTTAGCACAAAGTACAGTAAGTAATATTTGACATATAGATGTGCAATATTTTTGTGATGTAGCAGTATATCCTATAGTATTAACAAACACTGAAAATATATTTAGTAATCATGTACAAATAACACCAGGTATTAAAAAATGTAGATTTTTCAACATGACCAAAGCGTGGCTAAATCATCCCTTGAACCCTGTTACAATTTCTAATGCTTCAAGAAAGCTGGTCTTCTGGAGATAGTGCTCAGACTATCTGTTATCTGGTATCATCAGATCATCTGTTATGATTCTGTGAAGTATAGCATTAATTTAAATTACAAAGATATGGACAGACAATCCATTGCAAAACATGAGTAGTTCTGACTTCCAGATCAATGACTGAAATGTCTTTAACTGAACATGTATTAATAACTATTAAAAATAATGTTAGATGCATATTACTCTGCTGATTTTATGGACTGGAAGTGCAGATGCTTTAATGAACACTAGAGGGTAAATAATTTATAGTTTGTCTGGAGAAAGATATTGACTAGTAGTTCAAATTATCTAAATACATGTGATAGTTAGCTTTTAAAGACCTGAAGATATTCTGATACAAGATTATCATACTCTAAATTATCCATTCTTTACAGATTGAATTTCTAGTCAATCAATTTCATTGGATACTATTCTAGTTTTGTAAGCTCCACAATTTTTTAAATTCATCTGATGTCAGCCAAAAAGTCACACTTAACAGTCAAAGAAAACTAAAAATTAACTGACAGCTCTACCTTCTATGTGCCATTCAAATCACAAGCATTTCATGGCTTAATTTGCTGCCATTTTTAAAAACTCTAACCAGGTGATTAAGACTGTCAGATTTTGTGTATTCTGAAATTCATCGTTCAGTACCAATTAGATAAATTAGTATCTGTATCTCCAATTTGAACAGAATGTAACCTTTGGAACTAAAAATCGTTAAGACCTAACTTCTGAAGGGTTCATCCTATCTAGAAATAAACTCGATAACTAAAAAAAAAAAAAAATTGTTTAGGATGGATCTGAAATAATGAGGAATTACACAGAAGTTAATAAACTCTTAAATATCCAAATTCCTACTCTCCCTGGTCCTGCGGTCAGACAACGAAGCACACTGTRTCATTCTAGCTCTGCCTCTAGTTCCCTGAAATCATTGGCAAAAATAAGTTTAACAATTCAACCCTGGGTAAGATTGCTGGTGTTTGTTTATTTATTATTATGTCCCTAGAAGTCAATGTCTGTTATTTTCATGTTATCTTTTTTCCCCATCTTCGTCAAATTTATGAGAGTGAGGTCCCTTATTATTTCAAGCATGAAATTACCCAAGTCACAGAAATTACACTAGCTGAGGAGTTATTCCCAGAAACTCAGGCTTTAGGTATGAAGTCCATTTGGCAGCCCGACTGATTATGTGTATTAAATTCAATTTAAACAAATCTAGAACAATACAAAGCTTGTATTTGAAGAGTGAATCTGTGGCTGAATCGGGTTCCTCATTTGAAAGTATTTGTAGTGCCTTTCTACAAAAGTCAGMTTTCATAAATTCTCCTTAACAATCTAAGAGATATTTCACTGCATTCAATGTGGCTGGACTATTTTGATATGGTTTATGAAAACATTACTGTTACTGAAAAGAAATTAGAGATCCATCACTGAAAATTTTTGCTGCCATCAGTTGTGTTATAAACATTGTTTTATGCACACCACTCTCCCTCTTCTTATTAAAGGCATATATAACACATGGCCAGATTTACATTTGAGGCTCATTCTTACAAATGGTTTGAATATTTATTCCATTTATATCTATGAAAGTGGTCAAAACACGTAATGTGCAATAAAAACTGCAGGGAACCAAAACAGCTCCAGGTTCTCTGTCTTCACCCATAGCCCCTGGACAGCCTTAAGGGAGCTCCYCTCCATACGAGATTTTTACACACCCTAGCTGCAAATTACATGTGTGTTGCAAATATCTCTGCTAGTCCATTAAATCTTCCCCTGAAAAATATCAAGATTGTACACAAGGAAGTTCTGATCCTTGCCCTTAATGTCTCCACATCCCTTCTATCATAAATCATCAGGCAAAAAGCATTCACATCTTTTCAACTCTTTATGGGTCCATCTCAGATATTAGTATGGTTTTACGGTCTGGAATATACGGGAAGAAGATGTCTGTTTTTCCCCTCTTGCTCCTCTGCCAGAATCAAAAGGATAAGAATCTACTGGAATATGATATAATTATTTTCATTTAAATTAGTTGAAATGTCTGCTTGGGGCAGAAGGAAGACAGAAAGAAAGAAAACAAAACTTTGTAAGCATTAAACACCAGTGCTGACAAGTAACTGTAGTCCTCRTTAAAACTGACACCAGAACAATTTTCCTTTGATATATACAGTTTGTGTGTTATTAGAAGCTTTTATATCTTTCTATTCTGAATTACTATGAGATCCTTCATAACTGTATGTTAATTTCTTTCTGTAATCAGAGTTATTAAAGCAAACCATGGCATACACTGATTTATAAGTACAAATAACAGGCTATACTTGTAAATAATATTTTTCTTCTTGGGAAGCAGAGTACTGTCTTAAGTGTATGAATAGTGATAAAATGCCAATCATGCCACTGAAATTCCACTGAAAATTCTCTGAGAAATTCTCAGCACTGTACTTATCTTTGTGGCTCTGCGTAAATGAGACATTTGCCAATAGATTCTTTTTACACCTACAAGCAGACTTGGAACAATTGTTGCAGTTTCACATAATTATGATATGATTTTATTCATAGTTCAGTTGACAGTTCAGTATTATTTTGTGTAGTTTTACATTTATCTCCTTTTATTCAGTTACTCATGCACTTTTCGTGTAGCTGCTACTTGCAACCATGCCGTCTTACAATATTTTGGGGTATGCATTCCTATATCAACACTATACGGTGTGACACAGATAATCTCGAGCAATTCAAAGGGACACTGTATGTGCACCCACAGCAGAAAAAAATGGCCAAATAGATCCTGATGAAGTGTTTTGAGGAATATGTGCAGGGACATGTCTGACCTAGAAAGACTGACCTCACTCCACTCAACTTTTTATCTGAGTCATGTTCGAAATTTCAGTACTTACTTCCATCTCTAGGTCTTCCTAGTTTGGTTCCATCTTCCTTTTCTAGGCTTGGTCAGAAGAGTTAAAGGGAACTTTTATGCCATAACTTTGTGGACAAAATCTTCAGTCATTAGACTTTTTTCTTGATATGTCTGTTTTTGTGATATGCCTGTAATTCTGAGTGTCCCTGTTTCAGAATGTCAAAATTGGCTTATCTGGTCCCCACTGTCTTCAACTATGTTTTGCAGGACTCAACAACTGTATAAATCAGACACGTGCTCCCAAGTGAAGTACTCATGTAAGGTGTTATAGTCAAAAGTCTGCCTTCACTGAGAGTTGGGTTAGATCTTGATTCACTAGACAGAGTAACTTACAAGGAGACACATAGTATAGTGAATTGTCTGCTATATTTCTAAGTTAATATCCAAGATCAATTCAAGAATATAGGAGAAGAGCTCCTTCTCTAGGCACTTTCAAGCACAATGATTCCAGTCTTTCACTTGACTTTTCACAATATTCTTCAAGACAAACAAAAACACTGATTTTTCTAAGAGCGAAATATGCTCAGTAAAAAAAAAAAAAAAAAGGCTCTTACTATCAACTGCTTATGTTCCAGAGGAAAATTGTTAAAGTAGCAAATTAATTTTCTTTTTGCAAGATAATTTCTCCTCTGTCAGCTCAGTACAGCCTATATAAATGGTCAACATTTATATGTAAGGTCAGTCCATTCTGGGTTTCCATCACAAATATTCCTTGATATTATAGTAGATTTTGCTTTGTGAGATGATCAGCACTGCCTTGCACTTATGAGAAAGGAAGCTTTTTTTCCCTTTACAAAAAACCCTCAAGATATACACACATGGCATTACAACATGATGAAAACTACATAGTTTGAGCTACCACATTTCAGATTTAATATAAAATCAAAAGCAATTTCCTTTCCAAGTGAGGAGAAAAATAAAATCAACTCCCCTCTCTGAACATGCTTCACAATGGACATAATGTTTTTGCTGGTATTTCATGAAAGGTAAATCTTCAGCAACAAAAGAGGAGTGATTTTTTAAATTCAGACTATAAATATTCTCTATGACAACAAGAATTCTGAACTAAATATTCTTTATAAATACAGAGAAAGAGGTGAGTGAAGACTGGGAGGACCAGTCAATGATAAGCAAGTCATTAATGACATAATGATATAGCAAGTCATTAAATTCAGAAATCAGAGAGATATGCCTACCAGCCCTAAAATCCAAATGAATCTTCTCTTCTGGTTTGAAGCAATACCAGGGACCAGGCCAGAATTGATTCAGAAAAGATTATATTCCTTCCTTATGCCTGAAACCAACAATCATCTTCCTCTAACTTCTTTAAGGCCATATTTTCTGCTGCTGTCTAGCCTTCCTAGAGGGTAGATTTAGACTGGACATAAGGAAGAAATTTTTTATGAGGAGAGTGGTGAGGCACTGGACCAGGTTGCCCAGAGAAGTTGTGGATGCCCCATCCCTGGAAGCGTTCAAAGTCAAGTTGGACAGGGCTCTGAGCAACCTGATCGAGTAAAAGATGTCCCTGCCCACAGTGGAGGGGTTGGACTAGATGATCTTTAAAGGTCCCTTCTGACCCAAACCATTCTATGATTCCTTCTGAACCAGAAGCAAAAGGGGTTGGTTGATAAATGGATTGACAGCAAACCGATCAAAATAGGAGGGGCAGAGATGTTACATGCTTCAGTAGCAGCAGGGGGAGGAGGCAAGGAGATAAAGGAAGAGGAGAAGCAGGATCCTGTCTACCAGTCAGGTTTTAAAGCTCACAGCTCTTCAATCCCTATCTGTCCACACAACAGAGAAAACCAACTTCAGTGGTCCATAATCTGGTTGGGACAGATGGCATTTGTGCAGACAGAGGGAAAGGAGAAAACAAGAGAAGGCAGAAAATAAGTTAACATAACTACCATCTTTTAATTCACAGTACAGTGCACTAACCGTTCCTAGGAATTTACAAGCATGATACAAAAGAACTTCAAAAGAAAAAGGAAAAATAATATGTTTCATTTACTATGTTCAGAGAAACATCAATCAGATTTCATATAACTATCAGAGGAGGATAACTACTATCTATCTTTAACACTGCCAGCCATCTGAATTGCTTCATTTCTTATCAACTTCTCCTTTCTATATGTCTTTGTACTATTATACTACTGATTATCTTAGGACTATCAATTAAAATTTGATGACAAGAAAAAATCTTGCTACTTCAGTTAGATAGAACAGTATACAATATTACTGCAATTGGTTACAAAACAAATCTCAAAGTGACTTTTAAATAAATAAAACCCCACATTTTAATGCTGATATTATGTCCATTTAGTCCAGCAGTGCCCACTTAAATCAGCGGCTTATTCAAGAGGAAAGATCAGCATTACTGCATCTCACCAATCCTGTACTGGCACAGAGCATAAGCTCAATACAAATGTGAGTCAGACAGACATAAGCAAATAGTACACACACTCTGCAAGTCCATAACAAATAGTTTTCCATCATTCCTACATCTTTTTTGGAAACATTATCCCCCAGGAACAGAAACATTTGTCAGACGTTAAACGTAGTAGAAGAAAAATGTCTGAAAGCTCTTCAAGATCAGTAAGATACAAATTAAAATGGGGACTCAGAGAAATTAGGGTCCTGTTGCTATTTTGTAATGTAAAGGATATCATCCAAGTACCTGTTGCCAAATGCTGTCTAGCTCCAGAATTTTGAGA
Organism: Phoebastria nigripes; assembly: GCA_035582835.1. Lineage (NCBI taxonomy): Eukaryota > Metazoa > Chordata > Aves > Procellariiformes > Diomedeidae > Phoebastria > Phoebastria nigripes. Next base: position 990,502 of record JAYKAV010001643.1, read on the forward strand.
GTCAATGCGCTTCAATGTGTCCTTTACCAGTGATACCTTTCCTTTATATCTTGCAACAAAAAGGACCAGCACCAGTGTGATAGTTCTTGGTCTGTGGAAGTTGTCCATTGGTCTGACTGACYTACCTACCCTCATACTGACTGACTGACCTACCTACACCAGAGGACTGGTCTACCAGGGAACCAGAGCTGCTTCTGCAACAGCAGGAAAATATTTCTGTCAATGCACTGACCTTCACATCTTTGTCTTTTGCTCTTTTCCTTCACTTGATATCTACATCACCCACTACAATTTAGAGATTCACAGGTAGTTTCATCATAGAATTTAGTTGATGGTTTTATCATCAACCAATAGGAAAAGGATCAAGCTCTCACTGGACATTCATTCAGGTATATTTAGCACATTTGGCAGGACAATAGGAGTGGTCTTCTTGGCTCCATCTAAAGTGATTAATAGTGACTGACACTGAGAAAATCTGAGAGACTGCTATGCACTGAAAACATATTTTAGTTTTGCTGAATATAGAGGGAAAGATGTCAGCTCTAAGCAGAGAGAAATAGAGTCACTTTATTGCAGTCAAACATCTGCAGTGGCTAAAGCAGCAACATTGCCCTTTTACAAAGGCATGAGTACTGAACAACAATATGTACTGTATTATGAAAACTTTCAACATAATTCACAGAGAAACCATTAGACAATGCTTGCACATCTGAAGGGATGATTTGGGGCACTATGACCACTCCAGTCTTTTTCCCCATATTTTTCAAGCAAATCAGATCTCACAAGCCTGGGAATCCTTCATTAAAGAAGTAATGACTGGTACCAAATTTTCCCAATGGAAAAATAACAAAACGGTAAAGGACTGACAGGCTCGAGGGAAAGCTAAAACTTGAGTATTACTTTACTTGTACAAGTTGATCCTCTGCCTCTTATGTCAATCTTTCTTTCTTTCGCCCACTGGCATATTCCACCTTGATGTCCTTTATCATTTAGAAACAAAAAAGGGCTATTTAAAGTGCAATAAATGAAGATTTCCAAAGGATGTATCTAATGAAAATAGGCCTTTACTTTCACATGTTTCTCAGCTTCACTGAGTAGATCTTTGTTCTGGAGTTAATTGACTCTTTCTGAGCACAGCTTTGATTTTTTGATCTGTTTGATGTTGTTTCAGCTTCTATTTGTTCAATGACCCACTGACAAATAGGTAAGGAAGGAAAACTGGAGCAAAAGCTCTGTAGTTTTCATGCTGGAGAAAAGCAGGCACATTCCCTCTTCAGCCACATGGAGGGTAACGTGCAGAAAGCATGTTCGTATCACCTCCAAGAACATAAGGGTTTCAAAGTCGAATAGCTTTCTGGAATGGGGAATGTAGAAGGGAAAAAAGGGCCTTATAGTCAGAATAATACAGGAACAGTGACTCTCGAACCATTTGCTTAATTTGGAAAGAAAGGGCTATGTTTCAGTAAAAAAACAACTCCAAAATAAAGACAAAATCGAGTTGGAATTTTTCTTTTCTTTTTTTTTTTTTTTTTTTTTTTT
>JAYKAV010001643.1:992051-1032706 GCA_035582835.1 Phoebastria nigripes
TTTTTTTTTTTTTTTTGCAAAAGATTCAAGCGTCTTGTTCTGAAAATATAAATAAGAGACATTTCTACCTTTCTTCATTATTTCCATTTAAAGTCAAATGTTAAGTAAACATATTCCATTTTTTTCCTCTTGTTTCTATAACCTTCCTAACAATCATTTCTATATTTGTATTTTAGAACTAATTTATTTTACATAATCTGGCTTTTGTTAATAATGAACAGGATGCTCAATGAACACTACTTCATTCCGTTCTTTCTAAGGGTGGGGCTTGAAAATGAGCTATGGGAACACTCCTGCAGCATCTTAAAAGTACTACCTAAATCACAAGAGGACACGGCTCCATGTAACCACAAGAGCTTCCTCAGGAGCTGATAATATGGGAGTCTGAGAAAAAAAAATCTCCCTGGAGTTCTTGTTAGCTTGGAAAACTGTCCAGCTTGCATTAGGTTAGCATAAAACACTGCACACCTGGCAGAGCATGTCCCTGCACCTCTCTGTATACTTCTCTGCTCCAATAACAAATTACTTAAATCAAACAGGACTTTTTATTTCTATATTGTTCCAAGCTCCATTCAACAAAACTGAACCTAAGATTTCATTTTAAAAAGTTGTAAACTTTTCCTTTTTAGTCATTAAGTCATGAATAGCGAACAGTGTTCTCTGATTTAATACTAAGAACTGTGTTATGAAATTATTCATACATTTTGCCATTTTGATCCCTGTTGACCAGTACACTGCCCTATGAGAGCAGTGGAACTACTGCCACAGTAGATAACACTCAATATGAATAAGCATGGCAAAACCTGGGTCCCTTTTGTGTTACAATACGTATGGTGTTATTTGGTGGGGCGACTATGATCTACAGTCATGGACTAGAACATCATTCTGACAGGCRCTGTACAAGCACCCGTCATCTGGAAGAAACAAATGTATGCAGAATAAAGATGTATTTAAAATGATTGCTTGAGTCATTCTATACCAAAAATACTGTGTGCCTTTCATTTCTCCATTCCATGTGACCAACTGGAAGCCCAACACTATGCAGCAGAAAAGAAGTAAACATAGGAAAGAAAAAAAGAAAATCATAATGAATTTCTAAAGGGGTGGGAAAAGATGTTTATACACAAGTTTTAAAGAGTGGACCACCCTCTGATTTTACTAATGAGTTTTGTGTAACTAACTGATGTACAGCTACTCTTCTGAAACACATTACTTCCTGGTTAAAACCCCAAAAAGTAGAATCACTCAGTTGCCTCATAGACTCTGCTGCTTAATGATGTCACATAGAAAAATTAGAAAGATGGTGGAATTCATGGATGGAATTCATAATTTAGCACCTTTCTTCCACGGCCTGTAATTCGATCAGATGAGGGTAATCATATTTTCAAATGAAAAGTGGGCCAGCAGAAGGCAACTGATGTAAGATATAATTTCTGTGAAACATTTGGTACACATTTGGTTGGTTGTTGTTGCATCAATGTCATTTCCTTTGAGGTTTACCTCTGGTAGCTTTTTAAAGGAGTTGAATATAGGAGTTGTATAATCTAGGACACTGTTTTGTTTGGATATACTTTTAGCTGAAGTGGACAGTCTTTGTTAATATATTTCACTGTGCAATAACAGCAAACTTTTATATTTTGCTAAAATACATCATGCTTTAAAATGCTATTCTTTAAAAAAGAACTGTAGCTCATTATCTACACATATGTCTACACAGGTCTATTCATGATAGTTTGCCAGTAACTTGTCAACATTTCCATATTAGCTTGATCTGCCTTCTTTATCATCAGAAAAAAAGTTCTGCTTCACTAAGGTTCTCTTCAAGAAAGTTTCACTGTCCAGTAATATCTTCCTACTATTCCAATCAGTTCATATATATATCTCTGTGTGTGTGTGTGTGTGTGTGTATGACTTTCAGTTAAATAGGACAATTACAGGGGAGACTCCCAGAAAGCTCAAGAAAGCCTTCTCAAGACAATAAAAATGAAGTGCATAGATCTTTGGTGTCAGCCACAAAATTATGTCTGTGTTCATCTACACAAGATATGGCCACAGAAAATAACTTTGTGATCAATGTTAATCCTCAAAGAGAAGATGACTGATATAAGTGAGGTGCTAAAATATTTCACAGTACTTGCAATATTTCCTATTGTAAAGATCCAACTACTGTCATTCAATTAAATGCCTTGGCATGGTTAAATATTAAGAGTTTAAATTACCCAAAAAGAACGTAGACAGCTTCAAGTCTTTCAGCTGTAAGGACTATTTTTTTCATCACAAATAATTTTATATGGAAAACCAGAAAGATTAATTTCAAAGAGCCACTGGAGATAAATAGCTGGTATCTAGAATACAACTGAGAAATCTCTAATTAAACTGCACTAAATTCTCATCTCTGGTACACTAAAATAACTCTAATGGAACTTTGCCAGAATTCAGGTAATTACTGGTGCTGTACACCAGTATGAGAGAAGGTAAGATCTATAAAAAGGTTTTGATAATAAAATTTATGTAAGTATTTAATTATACAAAAAAAAAAAAAAAACACACCAAAAAAACCCCCCACCAAAAACCAGAGCATAACACCTGTATGGTCTAAAAAGAATGGTCTGATACATTCGCCCATCCAGTTAAGTCGTCGGTGTGTAACAACCATATGTCATATTTCATTCTGTGCAGATTGGACTGTTCTGCAGTGATGAGATACTTTCATACAGACATTGCATCGGGTTGTCTCTAGCAGCGATACCCTGGGGCTTCTCTCATCTGCTGCAGTGAGGAGCAGCATTTCACAATCACATTCCAGACGTCAACAAACAGCTGCCGTATACTCCCCAACACAAGCACCACTCTAGACCTTACCATAGACTTACTAGACCTTACCCCCAGAACTGTTGCCAGGACACTGCGTCCTTACATAGCCCTTCTGCAACTCTAAATTCACAGAAGGCTTTTTGCTTAGAGAAATGATGCTTTAAGTTTCTTTTCTTCCTCCTATACACAGCAGATCCCAAACACAGAAGACCTTGTTTCCTACATGCCTGACTGACTCTAGAAGTATTTGAATTTAACATTATCAGGTATCCACTACGTACACTATTAAGTAACCTCACCTTTGATCTGAAGATCTGACAGGGCAGAATTATGCCCTATCATCTGGACCAGGCTCAGTGGAGGAATTTGAAAGATACCTGTATCTTTGTATGACAACTATTCTCCCATGAACATCCATGTGTAAGACAGTGAAAGAATATACTACCTATATTCAATTAACCCAGGGTATTTAAAAATTACTTATAATAAACACATTGCAAATATCACACTATGTTCCAAATTCATCATTGGATGAGAAACATGTATCGCGTGCCTTTTTTCCAGATTCTGATTTTATTGCCCTTTTGCCAAATTGAAATGAACCTTGGAGGATTTATTAAGTAATTTGACCCTGCCTGAAGGAACATCCCCTGTCCCAGATGGAATTGCATGTAAATCCTCAAAACTTAACAAAAATTTTATGTAACTCCCTGCAAGATTCTGCCATCTACTCAAGAGGAAGCTTGATGCAACTTCATTATATCTGTTACCAACAATATACCAAAACACACCCAGGCAACTTTATTGTCTATATGCACGTGTACATGGAAAGACTATTTGCTCACTCATTTCAGAAACTCTCTTTCAAATATACTAATTTATGTTTTTAAATTAGGTGCAACTATTTCCAGGCTAGCAAAAATAAGTATTTTAAAATAAAATATTTTAACATGTAATTATATATATAAAATATTTTAATTTATAGGTCAGAATTAAAACTTCTAATAATGATAAATTTATATCTGAAATTTAGCGTCATTAACATCAACAATGTAGTGAACAGACACTTCTATTATACTATCACTCAATAATGAGAATTGTAGCTGAATAGTCATTAGTAGTCTTTTACTTTGGTTCTAATATGTGTTTATGTATATGGTTGTCCTATTTCAACCAAGAATTAAATAAAACATTTATCATTATCAAAGACTTATTCAGGAATATTTGGATGTCTGCAGGGGCTTATTTTAAAGCACTTGTTTAAATGCTTAGTTGAATACAGACAACCTACTGAGTTTGGCCTTGGATAGGGTTCTTGTTAGTCTTCTATATCTTTTTCTAAATAAACATTTTCTGTATATGTGTTTCTAGTATTAATGACATATCTTGGTTGCTCCTTGATGGAGGTATAAATCCATTATTAAGTATATTTAGCAGCAGTAGTAGCTAGACCTCTTCAGGATTTAAGAGTGAATGGGAATTGTTTAAAAACACTTAAGCAAATGCTTGACAACACATACGGTGATTGCGAGAGCTGCCTGAGGACTGGAGGAAAGCAGATGTCACTCCTATCTTCAAGAAGGGCAAGAAGGAGGAGCCAGGGAACTACAGGCTTGTCAGCCTCACCTCAGTCCCTGGGAAGGTGGTGGACCAGCTGGTGGAAACCTTTTCCAGGCACATAAGGACAAGAAAATCATCAGGAGTAGTCAGCGTGGCTTCACCAAGGGGAAGTCATGCTTGACCAACTTGATAAAATCCTATGATGAAATGACTGGCCTGGTAGATGAGAGGAGAGCAGTTGATAAATGTCTACCTGGACTTTGGTAAGGCCTTTGACACTGTCTCCCATAAAATCCCCATAGAAAAGTTGATGAAATATGGGCTGCATGAGCAGACAGTGAAGTGGATTAAAAACTTGTTGAACGGGCCAGAGTGTGGCACAAAGTCTAGTTAGAGCAGTGTACCCTTGGGGTCAGTACTGGGTCCAGTCCTGTTCAACATCTTCGTTAATGATCTGGATGATGTGCACCCTCAGCAAGTTTGCTGAGGACACAAAACTGTGAGGAGCAGCTGATATGCCAGAAGGTCGTGCTGTCATCCAGAGGGACCTCAACAGGCTGGAGAAATGGTCTGACAGGAACTGGTCAGGCAATGGGCACACACTGGAACACAGGAGGTTCCATCTAAACATCAGGGAAAACTTTTTCACTGTGAGGCTGACTGAGTGCTGGCACAGGTTGCCCAGGGAGGTTGCAGAGTATCTCCTTGGAGAGGAAATAGAACGAAGGAGGTTGTTGAATGTCTGGAGCCCTCTGGACATGGTCCTGGGCAGCCTGCTCTAGGTGACCCTGCTTGAGCAAGGCAAGATGACCTCCAGCAGTTCCCTTACAACCTCAACCATTCTGTGATTCTGTAAATCAGAATCTAACAAATATAGAAAAATTACAAGGAAAAGGATACAAGGCTTAATTTATCTATGCACAGAAAACATAAGGAAAATAAAGAAGAAAAAGAAAAGAAAAAAGCAGGTGTGTGTTTTTTTTTTAAAAAAGAGGTGAGAGAGGAGATGAGGAGCAAGAGGATCCATACCAAAAGACTGCTACATACAAGCGGTGAAATTGCCAATCATGTAGAAAAGACAAAAACACACAGTCTTAGGAAAACAAACAAGACTGCATAGTCAGATCCCAGAATGGCAACAAAACAATTTACATTCTAATAAAAACTGAGGAAGATGTTAAACAGAAGCTAACAAGGCTAGACAGTTTCAAACCAGCAGGGCAACCTGTATCTGAGAAGGTCTCTGAGCGTTGCTGTTGCTGATTTTCAGTAACCCTTGGAACACCAAGGAAATTCCAAAAGGTTGAAAGAAAGTACGGTGTGCAGATACTGAAGAAGATGACCTGCGTAATTACAAGCCGCTCCAACTAACATTACTGCTAGACAAAATAATAGAACCTGATTAATAAAAATTTAAAGGAGGTAAATGTAATTAGTGCAAATCATCAATGGGTTTATAAAAAATAGATCTTGTCAAAGTATCCTGATGTTTTGAAGGCATTTTTTTTTGCTGAGATGACAAATTGGGATCACATCAAATTTGCATATATATGCATTTATATCTGTTTCTGCAAACACTGTAATAGTATGCATTTAGAGTTCTGAAGGCATTTGACTGGCAATGTACACTATTTTAACCAAGATACAGAATTATTATAAATGTGACATACTAAATATCTCAAAATGTAACTGTAACAAAGGAAATGAGTGGTTTCTATTGAGAACCAGTTGAAATCTGATTTTCAACCCTTCGTTATTTAACATATTTATTATTTGAACTGCAGAAAAATGCATGCTCTTTGAAGCTGAAGATGACTTGAAATTGAAGTTTAGACATATCACAAGCTTGGGACATCTAGGTCAGCTGGTAAAAGCAAACATTAGGCATTTTAATATGGCCATGTGTAAAGTCATAAACCTAGGATAAAGAACATAGTTCCAGACTGAGACATTCAATGCTGGGAGGAAATGTGTCAAAAGCTTGACAGGTACGTTAGTCAGAAAAGGAAGACAAAAGAAACTGTACTCCCCTGATAAATGAGAGAGGGCATGTGGTGACAACTGACATGGAGAAGGCTGAGGTACTCAGCACCTTTTTTTCCTCAAGTTTTCACTGGCAATTGCTTTTCCCACATCTCTCAAGCTCCTGAATCTCAAGGCAGGGACTGGGGGAATGAAATCCCACCCATTATAGGAGATCAGGTTCAAGACCATCTGAGGAACCTGAACATACACAAGTCCATGGGACCTGATGAGATRCATCCCAGGGTCCTGAGGGAACAGGCAGATGTAGTTGCTAAGCTGCTCTCCATCACATTTGAAAAGTCATGACAGTCAAGCAAAGTCCCCAGTGACTGGAAAAGGGGAAACATTGCACCYATTTTTAAAAAGTGTAAAAATGAATACCCTGAGAACTACCAGCCAGTCAGCCTCACCTCTGTGCCTGGGAAGATCATGGAACAGATTCTCCTAGAAGCTATGTCAAAGCATATGGATGACAGGGAGGTGATTAGAGAAAGCCAACATGGCTTCACCAAGGGCAAATCCTGCCTGACTAATCTGGTGGCCTTCTRTGATGGAGTGACTGCATTGGTGGATAAGGGAAGAGCTACTGATGTAATCTACCTGGACTTCTGCAAGGCCATTGACACGGTCCCACACAACACCCTTGTCTCTAAGTTGGAGAGATATGGGTTTGATGGATGGACTGTTAGATGGATAAGGATTGGCTGGACAGCCATGCCCAAAGAGTTGCAGTCAATGGCTCAATGTCCGAATGGAGATCAGTAACGAGTGGCGTCCCTCAGGGGTCTGTATTGGGACCAGTACTATTTAATATCTTTATTAATGACATAGACAGTGGGGTTGAGYGCACCCTTAGCAAGTTTGTGGATTACACCAAGCTGAGTGGTGCGGTTGACATGCCTGAGGGAAGGGATGCCATCCAGAGGGACCTGGACAGGCTTGAGGAGTGGTCCCATGTGAACCTCATGAAGTTCAACAAGGCCAAGTGTAAGGTCCTACACCTGGGTCAGGGCAATCTCCAGTAGCAATACAGACTGGTGATGAATGGATTGAGAGCAGCCCTGTAGAGAAAGACTTGGGGATATTGGCAGATGAAAAATTAAGTATGAGCTAGCAATGTGCATTTGCATCCCAGAAAGCCAATCGTATCCTCGGCTGCATAAAGAGAAGCGTGGCCAGCATGTCAAGGGAGGTGATTCTCCCCCTCTACTCTGCTCTCCTGAGACCCTACCTGGAGTACTGCATCCAGCTCTGGGGCCCCCAGCACAAGACGGACATGGACCTGTTAGAATGGGTTCAGAGAGGGCCACAAAAATGGTCAGAGGGCTTCTCCCTTTTATAAAGAAAGGCTGAGAGAGTTGGGGTTGTTTATCCTACAGAAGAGAAGGCTCTGGGGAGACCTTATTGTGGCCTTTCCATACTTAAAGGGGGCTTACAAGAAAGATGGGGACAGACATTTTAGTAGGGCCTGTAGTGATGGGACAAAGGGTAACGGTTTTAAACTGAAAGAGGGTAGATTTAGATTAGACAGAAAGAAGAAATTCTGGAACAAGTTGCCCAGAGCAGCTGTGGATGCCCCATCCCTGGAAGTGTTCAAGGTCAAGTTGGACAGGGCTTTGAGCAACCTGATCTAGTGGAAGATGTCCCTGCCCATGGTAGGGAGGTTGGACTAGATGATCTTTAAAGGTGCCTTCCAACACAAACCATTCTGTGGTTCGTTGACTCTGTGATTCTATGATGTGTAAAACAGACGAAGGTAGTAACACAACCTACTATATCACCATAGCTAGGTTCAGTGATCCTTTTTGGCCTTATAAGCTATGAATATGTAGGTTTGGGACCATGATTCACTCATAGCATTCCTCTAAAGCAATTTTTTCCGTATGTACAATATATACGCACTGTACTGACCTAATGTCTGAAAGTGCGTTTTATGCATAATTATAAACAGAGTTAATAAAAGCATTCCTTATAATGATATTCTAATAATGGTTTTTGGAAAAAATGAATCCTAACTTCATTTATAATATCTGATTATCTGATTTAACACGCCAGGATTATGGCACAGCAATTAAGCGATGAAGGAATTTCAATTGAGTTATTACCTGTGTACCTAGCTTTCACATACGGATGAATTAATCAGGAGTCAATGAAGACAATCTCCCTTAGTTTCAGGCTCAGCAAATTTACTCAATATGGTGATGAATCAATGAAAATCCAAGAGAAGTCCGTGGAGTCAGTTTATTGCTGATAAAGGAAAGGGTAGGGAGAGGGCAGAAAGCAGGGAGTAAGATGATTAATAAAATGGGAAAGGAGGTATGTGAGAAATGGCAAATAAATTAAGAGCAGAAGCAAACGGGTGTGTGGTCTGGCGATGTGTGTTTTTGGAAGAAGGCTGGAACTGTAATGGATACCATCTCTTATCTATAGGGAATTCCGCTATCATTTCTAACAGCTTGGCCGTACCAGGGAAGAAGCAGGTAGGACATTCATCATATAACTGACAGTATGCCCAGTAGCATAATTTTTTTGCATGTAAAACTGAAGGAAAACACATTAGAGAGTACAGCTTGCTGAAGCTTGGGAGCATGTAGCCAGCAGAGCTTGCCCTGTGCAGGATATGCTTCTGACTCCATTTCTCACAGAAGCTCACTCTTCTCCTAATGCAATGCTAATGCTGTGGACAGGGCAAGCTACTCCCTCTGACTCCATTCCTCAGCAGAAAAAAAACATGTTACTGTCATCATATGGGAGACAACCTCTCTTCAGACCCGCCCCTCCTTTATTTTTCAAGGTCCAGAACAATGGTGGGAGGCCATTAGTTTTAATTTTTAATTATGTTTTAAAATTAATTTATTTTCCTTATTTTCCATTTTTCCTCATCTTTTTAAAGACATTTGAATTTTTATCTGTATTCAGGGAAAAGAACAGAACATGTACAAGCCCTTTCTATGTCTCATTGGCAATCTGGGCAGAGTCTAGAGATCTTAGTAAGGCATCTGTGTCTGAAAACTGGGTCAACAGGGTGTAAATTAAAGATTTTTGTTTTCTTTTTTGTTGGTTTGGTCTTTATACGTAGGGCTTTTCCCCAACCATAGTCTTGCTACTATTCCCATAAATGTAACTGGGAGTAAAATCACATCCCAATTTTACTGCATTTCAAACTGTGTTTCAAGAACTTTACATCAGTGACATTTAAATCCAGTATGTAAGACATGAAAATCTAAAATACATTGCAATTCCCTTGCCTGCTGTGTTGCATCCCATTGCGTTAGGCCCATATACTTTTAAGGTTCCATCGGTTACGGCAGTAATTCTTCCTTTTCTTCTCTGGCAAACTTTCCATCACAGACTTTCTGCTGCCCCTTATGGAAATGGACCCTTGCAGTCTCCTCAGCTCATCTGCTGATCATCTTCTGTATTCCTTCCCTCTAAATTCCAGGTTTTCATTGGCTTCACAATAAATGTCAGTGTAAGTATACAAGATGATTGAGCAATCAATCAGAGACATAGCCAAGGCTTTATCACCATTTAGGTGATAAAAAAATGGACAGTGGCACACCTCTAGATTTGATGCAAAAAATGCTTATAGGCAGTTAATTCCTACATTGTAGAAACAGAGAAAGTAGAGAGAAATGTAGCATGTGCATGGCTGATTTTCCTGAGCAAAGGTTACAAAATATTAAATGATATAGCACTTTTACAAAGTCAAACAGAATGTTTATGTTATATTTAGACAGATACCTAAACAGGTCATTAAATTTCTACAAGAAAATGTTACTTTCCCTTTAAACTGGGACTTCAAATATTCTAAAGAAAATAAACGAATAATAAATGTTCATTCCAAAATATCACATTCGTTTGTGGGATAGAAAATCCTTTGGCTAAAACAGTTCAAATGCTCCCTGGCTACTAGAAAGTATTTTCAGCTGCTTATTTTATTTATGCATTTAAATTTGTAACCCAACCTGAGCTTTTACTGATACAAATGCAAAACCGGCAACAAAATTCCTAGCTATGTTGAGTGGATCTTAGTCATTGATTTATTTAAAACATGTTTTTGGAGTGTGTACACAGCTGAAAATAAAATATTTTATAAATACTTTAAATGTTGATAAATATTAACATCAAATTATGAACTGTAAGTGTAAATAAATCTTTCAGTCCCTCAGTGGGCTTAGCATGACCACTTAAGTTAAATGTCTGAAAGAACCACCTCTACAGGAGACTGTAAAGCCAAAAAATATCTAGATTTTTTTGGGCAGAGGAAAGAGGTAAATGTGAATGTCCATATCCTTTTCTTCTCTGAATTACCAGTTGTTCAAGCTTAAGGAACAAATAGGAAATGACCAGCTACTACAGCAGTGCATGAATACTGAGACAATTTCTCAGGCAGGAAAGGTCTCAACTTTGTAAAGTTGCTTGTAAAATTGCAGAGCTATCAAAACCTAGATGTGCCTGAATTCTTTGTAAATGTCAAACATCAATCTTGGGAATGCTTTTATTATATCTATGATATCTTAAAGCTGGAACTGCAAATGGCTCAAAAGAATTGATTACTGATTACCGCAATTTCCTACACCACCAAGTTTAGAGATTTAACATGTTCTGCAATTCACTGGTGGTCTCAGATTATCTACCTATGCAATGCCAATAAAGTAGCTGAATAAATGAAGTGTAATACAGATAAAATCAGTGTTAGTTCAAAGGCTGAAGTCTGAAGAACCTTTTAATCATTTCTAGTATCTCATACCAATGGACTGAATCATGAACTTCTCGCTAACAAAAAATGTAACCACACAGTTCTTAAAATCAGTGGCACAACTTCTATTTCGTTCAGTGGGAGAAGACTCAAGCTACCAGACTGCACTGTCTGTCCCACAGATCTTCCTGATCTTTCAAAGAAGGATCCCATGTTCATGTGGATTTTGGAAATCATGCCTCTTTCTAAACACTGCTATAATTTTAAATTTATTCTTTAAAGTTTTGAAGACTAACAAAATAAAAAAGTCAGAGTTTCATCTGATGAAGACGACTGATGTTGCTTCTCTAACATTTTCTATCTATCTGAAGTGAGTGAAACACATTTACAAGTCCATGTACTTTTGTAAGACCGAGCATGATTGGTATTTAGGAAATACAGACATGGGCAGTGACACACCTCAAGATTTAACTAGTTATCTTATGTTTGACCTATGTGTCAAATTGCTCAGACATAGATCAGCTTCTGCATGCGCAGAAAAAGAAAATGTAGAAAACCTCCACAGTTTGTGCATAGTTTGTTATTACCCCAAGCATTAAGAGTATTACAAAGTCTTAAATATTGCTATAATTACTAAACATTGAACATGAGATCTGATGCTTTATAAGATTTAGAGATCCAAGTTGAAATTCCTAAAGAACACCTATAGGAAAACCTACTGTCTGTCACAGATCCATAGTGATGTGAGTTATCCAAGTAGGTCTACAGTTTCTAATGTCTGATTAATATATTACATATAAAGAATTTCGTGTTACAACTGCATCAACTGAAATAATCTTTCAAATGTGTTAAAAGTACCTGAGTAACAAAATGAGAATCAGAAAATATTTCTCATCTCCTTGCAAAAGAAACAGCCAATGTTTACAGAGACAAGTTTTCAATTCATATTCTTTAACTTCACTTTCAAAATTTCTTGCAGACTGCACCACTTACTGAAGCACTTTTTGTGTCTTATTCCATATTATTGCACCAGAGTTTAAAAAAAATAAATGAACTAAAACCACAAGCAAAGCAAAAAGAACCCAAGCAAAAACCAGTATTTAAAACATTAATTCAATGACATTTGCAATTGATTCAATGCCCACTGACCACATCAAAATTTGAATCAGACTTTCTGTATATAGACGGATGTCTGCAATCAGGCTGTGTGCAATGTTGCATACACAGATGTTAAAGACTCTTTGAAACTTTGGCTTTGCAGCACCGACTCAGGCTCTAGCTGCTGTCGCCAATTTGGAAATGACAGCAGACTATTTATTACTATTTCATTCACATGTAAGGTCTATTGTTCCAGGAAAAGCATATTCATTTAAAAAGTCACCCTGAGTAACTCAGTTCAATGTTGTTAAATAATAACCAATTAACAAACTGTTGTCTGCCTGTTGAATGTTAATTTTATTATATAGTGATGTATAGCCCCTTAAATAACAGTACTATTATATAATGATGGATGTAAATTTTGGTCTAATTTATAGCTAAAATGTTCTAAAAGAAAAAAAAAAAGAAAGCATATGTTTAGTGTTATGAAATCCTATGTCTTAAAGGAAACTTAGGCCCTCAGTTTAAAAATTTAGTGTATTTGTAAGTGCTTTGACACCCAGGGGTAAGAAAAATTATTGAATGTTAAACCTACATGAAAATGTTTTCGTATACTTGAAACTAAATTCTGTGGGATCTCTGAGTTTACATCCAGACAACAGGACCTAAACTAAGAAATRTTAATCAGATGTAACAGAAACACAACTGAAATTGACCAGATTTCACAAAATACCTGGGAGAGAACTATTCCTGAATGTAAGTCTAATAGAATATATGACATCCCCACATACCCAACATTCAAGCACCATGAACTGGAAGGACAGATTCTCTAATTCTATATAGTTCAGAACTCCTGAAAAGAAGTTTCTTGTACAATGCCTTGCTCTTTCAAAAGGGACATTACACTTTTTTAATACTTTTCTCGCTTACCCAAGCTATTAAGGAAAGTCTGGGTGCCATGCAATCAGAGCTAGAAGATGCATATTTCTGCTTATACACAAATCTTAATGATTTACTATACCTGCCTCTCATTTGATTTCTGCATCAATTATTGTAAAATGGGGTTAAACTTCAACTTCAGCAGTGGTACGGAACCTACGGCAAAAGCATGTAAAGTATCAGAACTAGAAGTTTTAATAGTTCTGTACTGCTCAGGTTTGCATTGCACATAAACAGACACAACCGAAAGTAAAACCTAGCTGTGAAAGACAATTACTTTTTAACTGAGTTGCTTTCATAGAGAAGCAGATGATCCTATTATTAATTCCTTTAACATTCTCATTAAGAAGACAAGGTCACTGCTTTGTGTGTTTTTTTATAAAAACACAAGCGAAAGTTAGTCTACCCATAGTCATATTCTTATCATTCCATCTTTAAGCCATGTAAAAGACTATAAAGCACTAAATTTGTATTTTCCGTGTTACTTTTTATCTTGTGATGACCTCTCCTGGTTGAGCTGTTCATTAGCCTTGATTCCAGAAGTTAAAGAGTCTTTTGATCCCTCTATGCTTATTTCAAAAAAATTGCAGGAATATGAAGAATTTATTGCCAAGGTATGAAAAACGTGACTATGAATAAAATTTACAGTAAGATCTGAGTATTAGTGTGTGTGATACTGTATCATGGTGTATGTTTATTGTACTACAAGATGGGCTTTCAACACCCACTTCATCTTGAGATAAAACTGAATGAGAGTCAAAGCTTTCAACATGATCACTTCTGAATCAGTATTACTGAGAGACATCATTTTAATGACAGAGATAGATTTACTGACTTTGCAAAGTAAACAAACATTTGAGATGCAATATATTCACATAAGTGACGTCCAATTCTATTCTTTCTGAAAACTGTATCTTTTTCTATGTCAGCACAAGCAGACTGTAAGAAAATATTGAATAGCAAGCTCATATATAGGGATTTGTAATTCACTGTACACCATGAATCTTGCATACTTCCTAAAAATTACTGTAAAGAATAAATTTGCTGTTGTTAATTACTTCAAAGTCAAAACATAAAGTAGCAATGGATGAGAAAATAAAAATGTGGTTGGAAATCAGTTTTACATCGAAGTTGTATTTCACACAATTTTTTAATTCTTTCAGAAGTATTCCCAATATGATGTTCAAAATCAACTGATAAGAAAAAAAAAAAAAAAGATATAAAAACCTAAGTGCATTCTCTTGTCAAAGGAGAACAAAATTCCCCAATGCCATTCACAATCAGTTGCATACAAAGTGACAAACAACCCCAGAAAATACAGCACAGTGACCAGTTTGTATACCAAAGCGTGCAACAGAATAACCAGTTAAGTGGTGCACCAAAACACTGTGACACAGCACTTGAGTTCCTACTGTGGTACCACTTCCCAAGCACCCATACATCTTTACAAGCATTATAAGCATGTACTGCAATGTGAACACTCCTTTTGTAATTTCAAGGCTGAYGTGTACTTCTAGCTATATTTCTGTTTCCAGTAAACAAATCTAGCTCCATTTCACTTTCAGAAGTGAGTCAGAAATGAAATGCTATATACTACATAAGGAGTGTAGTGTATAAGCTCTTAAAAGGTGAATTAATATAAAGAAATCTTTGAATATCTGAAAAAAAATTGTCAAGATGGGAATGTATATGAGTAAATTGTAATTAATATTATATATATCCTTTATTCATGGAATTTCTGGTTATAGTGATGTTACTACAACCATTAACTTCTCAACTAACTTCTTTCAAAAGTTAAAGATTTGATTGTTGGGTAATCAGATAACCCACTGCAGGTCATTTTCAAGTTAAACTACAGCCATTAGTTACTGAATGACAAAAAAAAAAAAAAAAAGCTCAGAAATCCTATTATAGAAAAGCAGTATAGGGAACTTTGTTTTCCAAGAACAGATTTCTGACAACCTAAATCATAAATCTTTTTTTTCCCCTGTATATTCCTGTTATGCAGAGCCTGATATGACCATGAAGAAATAATATTCAGTACAAAAATTAGATAGCCAGTCAAAACTAAGCAGTAAACCTCAGGATCAATATTTCTCCTAAATCAAAGGTAGAAAAATAACTGAACATCCTATAGCCTCTGAGACCTAGATACAATGCAGACACTGCTGTACGTTTTCTGTTGACACACAAATACATGTCTAAGTCTGAGCAAATCCTGGAACAGTAACATTGTTTTATTTTTCAATAGGTATCAGATGATAACAGAAAGAAACCCACTGAGAAAGTAGAGCAGTGCTGCGGTTCCCTAATCATTGCATTGTTCATTCGTGCCCCCAAGGAAACAAATAAATAAATATAATGATCCACATAGATCTCTATGCAATATATACATTACATTCTAAGACAATTCCCTGCTTGGTCAGTAGAATCAGCCCCCATTCACATACACACAATCCCAACACATCTGTCTGTAACATCTCAGGACATTTCTTTCCTCTATAAACAGCAGAGGAAGTCAACAGTAGTGTCTATTTTTGATGATTCTATAAAAATGCACTGCTTCATTTCAGCATGCATTTCAAAAATACTTTGCAAATGGCAGATGCTTTACATGGTCTGAAGAGAAACAACTAAATACTTAACACTGACATCTACCTACAAATGTTTTGCTGGAAACTACAGCTCAGTGCAGTGTTGAAGGTTTGATCTAACACCCACTGAAATCACTGAGTACGCTGTCATTTTTACACTGACAGCAGAATTGGGTCCTGTATAGGTGCTCTGCAGTCCTCCAGTCTGAAGTTCAGCATTTCAGCAGATGCTTGATCATTTCTCTATGATTTCTGCCTCCCTAGGGGGGCAATTGCTGGTCTCCTCTAAAATACCTTTGCTCATTTTATTATGGGAAGCAAAACTTCACTCTCAAGAAAAGCTGTCCTGGCTCAGTTCCCTCTCATCAACTCACCATCATTCTTTCCTCTTCAAATGAGACAAAATTTTCTCTTGCTGCTCCCGGATAAAAACACTAGTTATGGAAACATCTCTTTTCCCTCACACAACTGTGGAAGTGAAGTACTTCCAAATGCAAATTGCATACCTTCTGAGGAAGGTGGGAAAAAACAAAACAAACCAAACCAGCCAACCAAACAAAAAACACCCCCAAACTTTGAACAGCTTCTATCTGATTCCTTTCCCCCTCTGACTCCATCACAGAATCAAGACTATATCATAGAGCAGGTCTTTCAACTTTCCACACCAGCTACCACTGAAATCATCAACACTAAGGAAGATCTGATGGGGAGCATTGCGAACAGTATCAAACCTCAGTGCACACATACACATACAAATACACAGAAAATCAAACACAAGATTCATCAGCAGAGAAAAAATAATCAACCTCCCACAGTTGTGGGAATTCTCCTCTGGTTTATTGCAGAGCTGAAATTGTTCATGCTTCTTAGAAAAGGGTACTTACGAGATGCAGGCAGAGCAGTCCTGGCTCTGCAGCTAATGCTGCTGAAAATCCAGAGGAAGAGAGCTGCCCTGCAGCCAGCTCGGGTAACCACAACCATCCTTCACTTCCTGGCTCCCTGTACTCCAAATGCCAGCCGCAGAAGACCTGCTTTTCTCCACTTTGGCCCCTTCTCTCTCTCTCCTTCTCTTTCTCKGAGGAGGTGGCGAGGAGGTAAAGAGGGCAGGGCTTTACCTTGGGGTAGAAGCCAACCCCCCTCTTCGTCTGCTATCTCTGGGTTTGCAGCAGCAGGATAAGTCCCAGTACTTTTCTTTCCCTTATTTCTCTGTGTTTGTGAGTGTGTGTGTGTGTGTGTGTTTGTGCCTCCTTCTCAGAGGAAGGAAAAAAAAAAAAAAAAGCCACGAAGTATCAAATAACAAGGATTGTAGTAGAGAAAAAGAAAAATTAAAAAAGCAATCCCCAAAAAGACATGGGGGGAGGGAGGGAAAGGGAGATGGAGATGAAGGGAAGGGAGAAAGGCGGAAAAAGCTGTTGGTGCTGCTAATGCTGCTGTTGATGCTACCACTGCAGCTGAGCCCTTCTTCCTGCACAGAGCAGCGCTGCTGAGAGAAGCTTGCACTAACCTCCCAGCTCAGATATATATACACAGTGTACACGCACACACAGCCGGGGAGCCAAACACACACTCACAGAGGAGCAGGGAGAGGGGAGAGGGAGAGAGAGGGAGGAAGAGACACTCCCGCAGCAGAGAAGCAGGCTCAGAGCCTCTCTCCTCATGTATTCATCATCTTCCAGCAGGAGGAAACGCTGCCACCAGCAGCAGCAACCTCCCCCCCGCAAAAAAAAAAAAAAAAAAAAAAAAAAAAAAAAAAAAACCAAAAAAAAAAAAAAAAAAAAAAAAAAAAAAAAAAAAAAAGAAAAAAAAAGAAGCAGAAGGGAAAATCCTCTCCCTAGCGCTCCCCTCCCCTTTCCTCCGCTTCCTCCAGCTCCTCCCTCTTCCTCTGAGCCCCTCCGGCCTCCAGGACCCTGCTCGTCCTCCCTTGCCTGGTTCAGAACCAGAGCCGGGGGACCGCGGCGGGGATCGGGGCCGGGTCGGGGCTGGGTCGGGGGCCGGGACCGNCCGAGCCGCGGGCAGGCCGCGCCGATGCCGCTGTCCGCGGTGCTGACGCTGGGCGCGGAGGCTCGGTGCGGAAGACCGCGCGGAGCCCCTGCCCGCCCCCGGGGCGCAGCGGCAGCCCCCGCGGCCGGCTCCTGCCTCCCGCCCCGCCGCTCCCCTGCACACCGAGATGGTAGCGGCTCCCCGAGCTCCAGCCTGCCGGGATCCGAGCCAGGCAGCCAGCAGGCAAGTCCTCCGAGCGGTCCTAGTTCTGGGGGGGTGAGCACCATCCCGCCTGCAGAGAGCTGGGGCTGCAGGAGCCGCTAATGCAGATGTTTTCATTCGGTAATTAATTCTCACTCCGAGAGCGAGCCAGGAAGCAAGCTGCATTAAAGTATCATTACGGTTTTCACCTACGAGAGATGACTGAGACAACCTGGCCATATCCTAGCCTTACGGTTTAGGGATTTCAAGAGTCTGACTGCTTTTTTCCATCCCTCTCCATCCCTCCTGCCATTGCTCTTAAACAGACTGAACCAAAAGTTATTGCTCACCAGATACGGTAGAATAATGGGGGCGGGGATTGTATATGGGGATGAATAATCATGGATTATTTATTCTACAATCAATGAGGCAAAGAAAAATGAAAACAATTATTTCTCAGGTGTTCTATAGAGAAGGCTGAGAAATGGAGAGGTATAATTTCTTTAGAGGAGCCCCAAAGCAGGGATAAATTATTTTCAGTGACTAATACACATGCTGTTAACAAGTATCTGCTGTTATTTAGTGAGTGTGATGAAGTGGTTAAGACTGTATGTAAGACAAGATTTTCAGAAAGGCCTTGGGATATTAGGATCCTCAATCCTATTGCCTTGCAGAGGGAGTACAGTGCCTATCTTTTAGGTCACTTTGAAAACTCATCCATACATAATATGTGATATCCCAGGAGAGCTGTGGCCTAGAGGTTTGAGCACAGAGCAGGACAAAGCTTAAGTGCCAGTCCTGGGAAAAAGTGTTTCTGTAATCTTGTCCAACTGCCATAATTTTTCCTCCTTGAACTTTTCCCTCCCTTGCCTTATCCATATCAAGTATTAATACATTCATATTTTAAATGCTTTCATAGAAGTAATGCCAATATGTCTGTAGCAAGTGTGGAATGAAAAAGTGCACTATGAATGCTAAGTGTTATTATACTTATCTCTGTTTTTGAAAGAATAAATATTCCCATAGAGACTTTGTTACCTCTTCTCCGCATCACCCTGAGCCTTCTGCCGTGCCCTCCCCATTCCTTATACCCATAGACACTTTTTGATGTTCAGTAATCATTAGGATATGTGAGTTTTGGGGGAATTAACTAAGAACCAAATATTAATTAGTGCCATTAAAGTAGTTCAAAATTGCCTCTTTCCATAACTTCTTTCTTGTTAACATCTTCTATTCTCCTCCTGCTTTATATCCCACAATTTTTCAAATTTGTAAACCTATGTTTTCTCTTCTTTAGCTACAGCAGAAGTGATAGTGCTGATACACTATCAGAAACTGACTGCATATATTCACGGAAAAAAGAAAAACTTCTGATTATGACATGCAAAAAAATCCTACCGCTTTCATTCTGAGATCTTGCAACCCTTTCAGTATTCATTGGCCTTTATTATTCACCTGAGTAAGTAATAAACAGCTTCTCTGAGTAAGTATTTAAAAGCTCAGCAGACCATTTCGCAAACTAAATTTCTGCTTTTTAAGGTCCTTCCACAAGCACAACAAAAGCAATATACTTGCACATCACCCATTTATACTTTTATACATATATACATGCATATCACTCATTTCATGAAGTCCTCCACTGGACAAAAATCTGACTTGATTTGAGTTGTTCAAACTTCACACTTCTTTAGCATATGCTAATTGGGGTTTTCAAAAACATACTCAAATTGCTCACAAGTAGGCATGCATTTGAAAAATAATTATAAAGGGTAAGACAGGTAATTCAAAACAGGAAGATTCTCCAGGTTGATTGATGAATACCTCAATAATGGTGATAGTAGAAAGTTTCCTTGTGGTTTGAGATGGAAGAAATGGCACAGATTATTGCATTTTTCCCCACCTCGGAATAGGATCAGTCCTTAAAAACTACATAAAATATTTAAACTATGTAGCAACAGCAATGAGTTGTGCAATAATGCAATTATTTTTAATATAACCACAACTGGGGCCTGCAAAATCATTAGCATTGACTGATTCTGTCACACAAAAATCATTACAAAGATCTTCAGGCATTTTTTAGTCCTATAAAATAAGGTAAGCATCATATATATACTCTTCTTTTTTTTTTTTTTTTTTCCTGGAGGATGTTTGAAATATTACTTTACATGATTCAACAAATCCAAGTTGAATATATTAACCTTTGAAATGAAAACATGGTCAAATTGTGTTAGGGCACAATATGAAGTTATTAGATACTTCTCCTTTCTACTTTTCCTCCTAACCTTTCCTTTCCAGAGTGTAAATGTGAGGACGTTTCTAAGCAAGCAGTGAGACACTCCTGCAGTCTCAGCAGGGCAACTGCAAGCTTTAGCACTCCTATTCTGCAACTGGCAAGTGCCTGCAACTTGGGTCAACAGGGACCTGTACTCCACACACTATAGGTTAGGAAAGTGTCCTAGCAGACTGGGACAGACACACCGGCCAAGATGTGCAGAAGGAGGATTTTCCAGCAAAGCCACTCCCCTAAGAAAATCAATCCTTATTAAGGATTCCTTATTTTTCAAATCAACACTCCCAGAGCCTTAGAAGCTGGGGAAGTATCTCAGTCTACTGGTGAAACCTCCCTGGCAATTACTAAGACACTAAAGTGTTAAAAGACTCTAGTTATTACAGCTGTACACAAATTTTATTGAGCTTAATGGAAATTATACACACATATTGATGAATGAATAGATCATTCTGAATTTACTAGGGCTGTCAAGCATTGTCTGCTAAATGGAATTCACCCTGGACAGAGCTATATTTACAGTATGCGAATGTCAAGAAGAAAAACACAATGTCAGAAAGCTAGAAAGGATAATTAAGAATTTCAAACACTGGTGGGACCAAATGGCATCCAATAAAGTGATCAGCTGGGGCCACAGAAGAAAACGAGCCAAGCTGAAAAAGAACCTGAAACTTCTGAATTAATATTGAAAAGTAAAAGCCATGCTTCTTTATTCCTGACAAACTACCATTTTAACATAGTTTTTCCTTTTTGTATTTTTGGTTGCCAAGGACCCCTGGCATGGCAGAGCTCTAAAAATTATTCATAGCAGAATTTCCATCCAAGTCTCTAGGATGATAGATATGAGGACTTCACACAGGAAAGATAGATGCAATGTATTTCAAATTATGACAAGAATTTATGATTATATGCATAGAAATAAATGCCATATAATGGACAGCTCTATTACTGAGGGAAGTCTTGGGTTTATTGAGAACAACATAGGGTTTTCTACTGGAACTGTCTATAAACATGGGTCATGAAAATTGTGATCATCTGCCTGTGAGAAGCTGTAAAGACCTGAAGAAAATATTTATTTTCTAGAAATGTAAGGAAAGAAAGTATTTCCTAACCTTCCTAATGTACCTAAAAAGGAAGATGAGGACGCATTGGCAGAAAACATCCATTATCATCTTCTTGCTTCATGCAGCTAAAAATATAGCATTATAATTTGAAGTGAATGCATTTTGGCTTGACCATTGTTTTGTTGTTGTAGTTGTACTGAAACAAACAAACAAATAAAAAACTGGAAAGGTGTATATAGATAATCATAGCAAAATATGGTTCTAGTTCTTTCTTTACGTGCTTCATAACAAAGGTGGTTTTAAAAAAGGAATGTTAAACTCTCAAAATGCTCAGTATGTCACTATTAAAAATTATGACCCTGACTCTCATTCATACAGATATCAAAAGAATTTGAAGATGCTCAGAAGTTTTCAGCTTCATGCCCCTGCGTCTTTTGTAGTTTAAACATGTGCTCAAGACAGCATCTACCTTTAGAAATTTATTTTGGGATATCTTGGTCTCTATCAAAATACACTGCATAATGAAAAATTTTGACAATCAAAACAAAGAAAAAATCATGCCATATGTCTCAGACATATACTAGACTTGAATCTGCATTTTATAGATGTGCAAATAGAACTGAATTTCTACTCTTATTCTGCATCATGACTAAAACAGCCAAACAGAAATGGTGGTTACCTGTCAGAAATGCAACTGTTCTACACTAATCACCAGTCTTATTTTGAGCTCATTTCCAGTTTAATGCTCCTTGAAGAAATGGAAGAATCTGTTTATTTACAAATATAATTTAATTACTGCTCATCCACTTGAACAGTCCAAAATAATTCTCTCCTCCAAGACACAGTATTCTTCTACACATTCATGTCTCTCTTCTGAGTTTGCCTTCGAACCCCACCTTAAGTGTGTTTCCCTCCTCCTCTCATTTAAGCACCACCTGTTAATTTATTTGGATGGTTTTTATATTGCAAAATAGTTTTGCATTCCTACTATCCCTGAAGTCTGTTAATGAAAAAATGAAACAACATTTGAGAATCACCGAGACAAATTATTTTAATATGGTGTCTATTTTATTATTCTTTTCTTCCAAGCTGGAAATGTTATATCCATGAACATACCTATTTTGAGAAATTGTCTGTTTTAGGGAGCTATACGGAGCAACCTGTGGCTGCTACTAATGTAACCAGCCCAACTGGAAGCTCAGCTGGATCTTGTGTGTCACGTGCATAAAACATGCAGGATGAGATTTTCTTTGCACGAGAAGTAGAGGATGGGGTCAGTAATAGCCATCTGAATACAGTGGTCATTTGAGGGTTTCMCCAAATTCATCACCTGAGAAGATTGCACTGAAAAACATCTAGACAATTTTTAAAACATGGATTATGTCCTTGAAAGACTGACCCCTTGATGAATCTATTTCTATTTCATTCTGGAATAAAGACCAGAGTTTTCGACTCACTAACCTTAAAAGTTCTCTTTCTCTCAGTTTATTTATTATTTTTTTAGATCACATATAGGTGCCTTCTCTCTTAGTAATGTTGTATATTGCTATTATCAATAGCAATAATATTTTATATTGATTTTATATTTTTATATATTATTTAGATTTTTGCTAAATGGCAAATACATTGAATGGTATTTTCTAGATCCTAGTCTTGTCTTGCGTGCTTTGGATGAGTAAGATGGAATCTTAGTACTACTGAAACCAGAGGGAGTTTTGCTATTGAAGCAAATAGGATTAGGTTTTTATCCCTTATATTTGTAGCTATGACATCTGGGGAAGTTCCGTCTGTACAAAGAGACAGACACTGTGCATCTCATAAGTGTGTAAAGTAACACTGAAGATGTTAATTATTTTCCAAGCATCTACACTGAACTTGCATTGTATTTAAGTATCAACCTATACAACAGATTTTACTGAGAATGTATTTTAAAAATACATTTAAATGTACATTTAAAATACTGTGCTGAAATAGTCTTTTCTTAATTCAGTTTAGACCATTTCATAGGCAATTCATGGATGCACAGGAGAAGGTCTATGTTGAAAAAAATGCAGACAAAGTGAATCATAGTAATATTATCAAAAGCTATTGCAATTATGTTGGAAATATTTCTAGTCACCTTTAAAGGAGAAATTGAAATCAATCTGGAACATTTCCTTCTGCTATTTGTGGGGGAAAAAAGGCATCCTTTCACTAATGCACAGCCTGCAAGGTAAATGCTAGAGAAGAGACTGTCAGCTCTTTTTATACTATTCTTTATGCCTGGATGAGGAGACTCCATGTGACTTGAAGGCTTTTGCAAGACAAGTACATAGCAACACTTCGGTGAATACAGTAAATACTTCCACGGCAAAGTAATATTAGGGAAGAACTGATGTATTTTTAGCCATAGTTTAATGCAAATTAGCAGCTGGAAACACAGGAAAGAGCCAACATAATCTGACAAGATTTCTTTCTTTAAACTGACAGTGATCTACAGCCCTCATCTTGGGAACTTCTTTAGTAAAGGTTTTGGAATAATTCACAACTAGTAGCTTTAAACCACTGCTTTACGTTAAATAATTTGTGCTACTGAGGATATAGCCTCATTATCTACTCAATACATATTTAACAGATTGGAAGAGGTTAGCAGAGTAATGCATTAAAGTTACTGAAGCATTTAAGCATTCTAAGTAAATATATATTTGCCTCCCTCTTATATTGTCTGCATCATTCATTCTCAATTACCATACTAATAAACCATAGTTATCTTCATCTCCTACTACAGATAGCATATGGATACATGACAATAAAAGTACTTTAAAATACTACCATTTACTCTATCTTATAATATTAGGAGTATCCAGAGTCCTCTTGAACCATGTTATAAATTCTTTCATGCAATTGATTGTGGTAAGGCACTTGGTGTTACAGTTAAATGTGAAGCTCCAGTAATTCTCCATTGTGACTCCAGGATTGCCTTTTATTAAGTGTCTACAGTGCACCTAGTACAGAGCAGGGTGTCAATCATGACTGGAGCTTCTGAATACTACCTGAATATGATTACACTTAAAAGATAAATATGTATTGTTTTGCCTGTCTGCACACCTGCCTGTCAGATAATTTCCTATGCACCTCCTGTGTTTCTCTTTTTTTTTTTTTTTTTTTCCCCTTTCTGCTAGGCTTCTAATTTCTAACAAAGACAGCCTTGCATTAAGAACACCAACTGTACAAAGACTGGCAACTTGGCACCTTTTTTTAAAACTGAAAGCTAGATGAGCTTTATGCTAACTTTAGGAAGTCACTTGCTATGGCTATGCAGGCATAGTAACTGCTTGGGCTTCAGTGGAGTTTCTGAGCTGTGCAAGAGTTCCAGCCGAGCCTGACCAGATCAGATCAGCCCGCAGCTCACAATGGGGCTACTGTATCACATGCCTTGAAGAATGTTCCCATTCACCAGTTGGAGGTTTTCATTAAAGCCACTAACCCTCCTACTACTTTAAACGGAAAAATAGACAATATACGGTTTTGGTGAACTAAGGAGATTGGGTGCTAACTGGTATGGTGGTCTGAAAACCACTATTTATTTTATTGGCATATTGATATAAACTCTATGCTGTAGTAGTTATATCTTGAAAAAGAGGTGGCTTATTCATTCCTTGTTCAGCGTAGCCCCACCACAGTTAGCCTGATGTTCTTTCAGGGGAAGCGGTCAGCAGGCTGTAGTAGCATATAATAGAATCATACATGTATGTACMTCGTAAGTGCACACACAAATATTGTGAGCACAAATGATTGCTCTTGACATCTAGGTAGCCATTTTGAAAGTCAGGATGAAACTGAGAATGAAATTACTTCTTTCCATAGAATCAGGAAAAAATTGAGGAGTAGTAACAAGGGCATGAAATCAAAGTACAAATTGCAGGGCTGCACTGTGATCTTTTTTGCTGTTCTTCCTTCTGCACTGACATACCAAAAAGCAAATGGGAAGCCTTGATAAGAGGCACACAATGAGAAGAGCTCTCTGATGTATGAATGCTGCATCTGCGACCACCCCTAATGACATGCAGCCTCTCATTACATTTGATAGTGCAGAGGCCTTTCATAAAAACCACTTCAGCTTAATTTATAAGGAGCTGTGTTCTGGTTTTAACATCTCTAGATTTTAATCTGTACATTGCAAAACAGCCTGCATTTATTGCCTGGAGTTAGGAAACATCTAATCAAAGACGTGATTTTAAAGTCTTTTCTGCAATCAATGGTTCAATGCAATGAACTATCACATGCCCTGCTACACAACAGTAGGAGACGTGYGGCTAGACTGTCGGTACACACGTGAAACTAAGAGGGACAATAATAACCCTCTATGTGATGACTCTTGCAACAACCACCATAATGCACTCTGAGTTTGCCATCCAGTCTGGTGTCACGTGAAAAAATTTTTGTGCATATTTCCTCTAGTTTGGAGAATAGAAAGCTCCCTAACTGAGGAAGGAGAGTTCTAAAAAACCCCAAAAAGTGATCTGAAAAGAGAGACCACAGAACTGTGAGGGAGCCTGTGGGTAAGCTGCCTTATTTACGTGTCAGGGGATTCAGTACCAKCCCACCATACAGTTCTATTATCTCTTGGAGAGCAGAATATATATGTGTATGTATCACCCACTCACACAAACAAATACATAATGTTATGTAAGTATTTAATAAGTCATGTACGTATAAAGTAAAATACAAATATCTATTATAGAATGACAAGCTTATTATTAGAAAACATTCTGGATAATCTTCATCCATAAGAAAACAAGACTGGAAGAGGCCACCCAAGTCGTATCAGTCACCCAGGTTTATCTTCCAAGATAAAGTCCCTTTTCCTCTCAAGCACAAATCCTTTTTGCAGTATTTATGAAACACAGGGTGACTTGGAGATACTTTCTGTGAGGTATGGCCACATAAAAATCACTTAGCTTTCAGACCCTTTTCAGCTTTTTTGAAAGTATCAGACATGAAAAAGTACATGTATTTGATAAAAGACTTATACTTCTTAATCTTATATMATTTTTTAATTAAAAATTATAAAGAAGTCACATTAGGTAGACCAAAGTCCTACTACTACAATAGTGCATGAGTTTTTAGCTATAAATGCATTGGTAGTAAAAGGTGCTTAGACTACTGTATGTTACTTACTACAATGTGGCATGTAATGAATGAACAACAATTTATTCTCCACAGCATCTAAGGATTTGAAAGCATCATACAAATTTTGAATTAAACTTCCCAACGAGGTAAGTAAATAATATATCCACATATAGAACAAGCACAGAAATCTATGCACAGTGTCCAAAATTACCCATATTCCAACTGCTGTAAACAAGATCCACTGTCTCCGAGACCAAAATTGAGTTTTTAAAGCCAGACGGACAAATCAGCAAAAGCTATGCCTCTTGCCCTATAGGACAAGTTGCCCTATCAGGGCAAGTGAACTGCAAATGCTCCATTAGTACTTTGATGGAGATGGCAGAGACTATGAAAGATTTAATCATCAGAAACGCACTCTAAGAGGAAAAGGCAGAAGAACCTAAGTGAAAAGTACTTTAAAAGGAATCAAAGGGACATCATGACTGTAGCTAACAAGCTAATGCCTTTTGCTACCCATAAAGAAAATATGATGGAGCTATAGGTGAACTAGATGAAACTAGTAGTAGAAATGTTCATAATTTACAGAGTACACACATTTTTGTTGTGCATCCTTCTAAAGTGATACACTGTTATCTTGTAGAAATTTCTGCATTTCGTAGAAACGATTTGAGTGCAGAGAGGTATTTAATAGCACCACTTGTCACTTTTGAACAGTGAAAGATCTTCAGTATCCCAGTCAAAAACCTTGAAATGTGTTGAAGTCTATATGGCTGTACTCTGTGCAAAAGGAAGATGAAGAGCAGGCTATTTTATTTCCACTTTAAAAAGACCTTGAATCTCTCTGGTAAATGTTGAGAACCAAAAAGAATGCAATCTCTTTAAGAACCAAAAGGAATGCAATCTGATTATAAGTGCTGCTGTGATAAAAGCACTGAGTCCTACTGTATTTCTAACTTCATGATGAAGTAAGGTCTCWTTGTTCTACCCACGGACATGCCTGCAAACGTGGGAGAATTTTAGATGCAAACGAAAGACTGAAAGACTATTCTCTACTCACCCATCTAACASCAGCTAGTGTGTTAGTTGCTTGCCACTTCTACCTCTAGTGAAGACCACTCTATATAAGAGTTGTAGGATATGTCAATACCATTCTGAAAAGCTGTAAATACAGCATAATCTGCTTTCTAGGTGCTCTCCATCCATATGGCTGCTTCTTCATCAGCTTGTGGACTGCCCACTTAAAGGTTGTCTGGCAAAACATTAACCCACTGGGCATGTACAGGCACAGAGGATACCATCAGCTCCTGGACATGTCTCAGTCACACTTCTTGCAAACCAGCTATCTGCAAAACTGGCAGGTCTGATGATGCAGGTGGCTTCAGAAGCACCTATGGCATTTATAGACACACTCATGGGGATATTTTGACAACTCAGATTGAAAAATCTGTTCTTCCCAGAAAAAGTGCATCTTTTGTTCATTAGTCTTCTGTTCAGCTCAGTTGACCTTGGTTTTATTTCAAAGCTTGATTGCTGTAACATTTGCTCTGCTGCTCAGCCAGCAATCTATGGGATTCCGACAAGTAAATGGTTGGAAGAAAAAAAAAAGGATAGCATCTTTCTCCCTCACAAATCAAGGAAGGATTCATCTGAATATAGACATCTAACTTTGAACTTGCCACTTCAGTCTCCCTTTACAGTTGACAGAAAGCTAGTCAGGATTGTCAGTGTCACCTAGGGTAAGATTCATGTTACCCTAAACTAGAAGTTTGCACATGATCAGATGAGTCAAGCACCACTACAGTGCCTATTTCCTCTCCTTTAACTACAAGAAGACCCTCGAGTACCTGGCACAGCTGTAGACAGAGAAACATGGGCAAGATGAAGCCTGCCTTAGAATAGAGATTATGCTGTCCCTCCACAGAGTCTGCTTCAGCCCCGTGTCTACTCACRTACACTGTGCTGGCTCACTCATATTGAAGACATAAGAATAACCACATCGAGAATTGTGGAATCCCATTGGGAATTGTGAAGAATCTTGCTATACAAGATGCTTCAACTGCCTTTTCCTTGCAAGCATGGTCCAGATCTGAAATTTGCTGGTTTACACCAAGCCTAAATTTTTGCAGTTAGCCAGAAATGACAATAATAATAATAATTAAAAAAAGGAAAAAAACCCACCACAAAACAAAGAAAACTTCACAAAATAACTAACAGATAGGAAGAAAGAATATGATCATCAGACAAATAAAAGAAAATACTGCATTTAGCAGTAAAAATAGTAGGTACACTACAGTTTTGCAGCTCATACAAGAAACTAAAGGAGGGAAGGAGGGAGGCAGTTGTGCTGGTTTTTTTTCTTTGTTTGTTTTTCTGTCCAGCTGTTTCTCTTTTTTATTGTAGAAGGTGTGGAATTTCTTAATGACTCTAATCACAATGATAGCAATTTAAGAACCATCAAAGTACAGTGTTTCCCTTTAAATTAATGCAAATACTGGGTGGACAAAAGCATTCATATAGTCATGTTGATATGGCTAGGTCCCATCCATACTAGCAGATTTTTCATTGGAATAACACCTTGCAAATTATCTAACTAAAAAAAAAAAAAAGGCAAACCAAAAAAAGTCTTTTTTTTTTTAAAGAAAAACATCTTTTCAAGGGGATTCTGTGTGCTCTGCTCTAAGTTTGTGAGAAAACTTTAATTGTAATCTCTGTTTTACTTCCGAAATTGAAACAAAAGAAAAATTCCTTTGTCATTGCTTCTTCTTTCAGAAACCCAAATGTTGTACTATACCAATCTATGTGCCAGGCTACTCATCTCTCTCTCCTCAAGGGATCTTCCAACATTTCCATTTATTTTATCATCAACTCTCAAAGTAAAACACAAAAGAACTGGAGATACTGAATCTTTGGCTCTGAGTGATTGCTGAACAACAAGAAATACAGCATTTTGATTTCCTGACAAGACCTTAAAGTCAACCCATCCCTGCTGTACTGACAGTTATAGATCAGAACAATTTACTTTTTTTCTACTCCATGGATGCTCAGTAATCCCTTCCTTTGCTTTCTGGTGACAGAATACATACACTCAATCACTCCTTCTCCAGCCTGTGCAAAAGAATAATAATTAAAATCTTATATATGCATGTAAGTACTGCTCATGGTATTTCCAAATTAGTTTGAGAGCTGGGAAAGGTGTTTGATTCACATTCTCTGTTATACCAAAACAAAATCATAGCTCCTTACTTATGCTGAGTCAGTGTTTGCTGTATAGAGAGAGCATTTGGATCAGTTTGCCTTTCATAGACTACACTGCCTTTCTTTTATTGTCAATGGCCAAATCCCTCACTGGCTTCATGGTGAGCTGGACTAAGTCTATGATCYTGTAGAGTTTATATTGTCTTGCTTATATCTAACTGACATATTTTATGATAGCATTGGGGAAAACACTCGGTGATAACTGATTGTCTAACTCTGGTTTCCAGTTTATCTAGAAAACACACACATTTCTTACTTGGTCAGTTATATCTTAACATGAAGCTTGATTACTGAATAAGAAATGTGCTCCATGGATCTGTCTCTTACCTGCACTGAGAAAAACTTACACAATTCCAGGTCCATCATAACTTTAGTTATCCAGAAAGTAACCAGGTTGATAGATGGTGAAAAAATCCTACAAGACCATATGTAGGAGAAGCATTTCTTGATTGGAATCAAAGACCAGAAGAGATTTCCTGATCAATTAATTTCAACCCCTTTCAAGAATTCCACCTTAAAATTTGTTAAGTTTTTCCATATTTTTTTTTTCCTTTTGGAAAAATTGAATCAAAACATTTTAATGGACAAGAACCTTCTTTTAATTTCCAGCCAAAATATATTTATTGTTGGCTTATATACATTTGCTCATGTGCCAACATTGCCCCTTATCTTGAAATTATTCTCGAGTCCCAGTCAGATTAAAAACAAGACAAATTGTTGAACATTAAAATGCATGGTTGAAAGCTGGGGGAAAAAAGAAAAAAGAAATGGGCTTAAATCAACCCATTTATAATAATACAGCCATAGGCCTCCTTTCAAACACATCAGGGAAAAAATGGGAGTTGGGTTTTTTTATTGTATTTTTTTAACCCTAAAAATGTCAAACAGTAAGTATGGGTTGCAATTCAAGAAACACAACAGCATGTACACTTGTAGAAAGGTGGAACTATACTTGTACAGAAAACTCTTCTTATCTTTCTGGAAAGTAAGACAAGCTGGTTTAACTAGTCATATGTCTTAATCATCTTCAACAGAAACTGCCACTTTCTAGATCATTTGCTTTTGTGTAAAATATCATGCTTAGAAGATGATGCTTCAGCTGCATATTTCACATGAGAACTATGCAAGTTTCCAGTTCAGCAAAGTTCTTACATATGTGCTTTCTTAAATATTTCAGTCCATTTTGTCAGGGTATCCAATCTACATTTCTGTGACTATTATTCATTTCAAAGGAACCCTTGTATCAGTTAAGTCATAATGAAAACCGTGGGATCTGACTTTAATTTATTAAAGCYGAAAGTTTGTATTTTTCAAGAGTAAAAAACTGTTCACATAGGATTTAGCTTTCCTGCTCCTGAGGGATTTATTAGTTCATGTAGGTGACATAATGTTTGGAGCAAGGGAGAAATGACTCCCCTGACTCAACTGGTCACTGGTGACATTCACGTTATATACATGTCAGCGAAGGCCTATGGACAACAGAAATTCAATTTATACCTGGAAAAATGCATATGAATGTAAAAGTTTATGGAAACTCTATGATAGATCTTTGTATTCTGTTCAGTACTTATTTTTTTTCTGCAGCTTGTCTAACTGTACAAGAGCGTGAACCTTCCAAGTAAAAGCTTCTTGAATTACTCTGAGTACCTATGTTTTCCATGAAAAACAGAAACAAAATTTTTATGACATATTCTTGGCAAAAATACTTCCATGCAGTTCTGCCACAGAGGTATGAAGGATGACGGATTGCAGCCTCATTCTACAAATGTCACTGGGGAAAATATTTGTAAACTATTTATGCATTAAAAGACAACTTTTATTTCACTTGCAGAATTATTATTTTTTGTGTTGCTAATGCATGCAGAACTTGGTACATGTGGAGCACAGAATCTGCCTCTTATTCTCTCTTTCCACTATATTACATATATTTTATTAATACATTAATATACCCATATTAATTGTGTATGTTCTGTTCAACCACAGGTAGGAAAAGGACAGGCTGACTTGCCTTGGTTTTTCAATTCACTCTGTATCACAACTCTGTCCAATGGGATTTGACTCTTTTCATGACAGTGATAGAAATAATCACATAACTTTGTTGCGTCTTCAGTCTTGAATTAAAAAAATCATGGTCTCGCCTCACTAGAAAAATGGTAATATTAAAGAAGGGTATACTATCCACATACAGTATTTTGTATGTCTGTTAGATGCACCAGTTTGCCCATTTCTCATCGCTATGAACAGTATAAACTATGGGCAGCAAAATGTATAATACATCTAGCCATAGACCTAGGTACCCTACTAGGACCAAGCAGCCTTTGTTGAGGAACTAGATATCCATGTTAGTTTAGGATTGGCTGGAGCACAGCACACTCCAGAGAACCATCCCAAGCCTGCTCAAAATGATGTCCAACAATTTTGTCCCCCCCAAAAGATATTTCTTTGGCCATGGTTCACCAGAGTACAAAAAAATCCAAACCAAACCAAATAAAACCCATAACTGAAATTGTTTTAATAGATGAGGTGTTCTATTACATCAGCTGCTTGTGATTAAAGATTTCACCAGGCAGAAACAGAAGTTCAGGCATTTGAGAAGTTGGATTGGATTCATCCCAAAAGCCTGTATCTGCTCTACACATGGAATGTGAAGAATGTCAACAATTTTCCTTCTGTCCAATGTTAAATAAATACCTATTTCCCCCTAATTCACTGGTCACCAAAATCTAATGAGTAGTAAATGAAAGGGAAAAAAATATGCTAGAAAGACACTGTGCATCCTTCAGACACCAGTGAACATTTCCAGTGCAAATCTGTTATCATAGCCTGAAAATTCTCATCAGACATCAATGACATGCTGTATATGAACAAGCCTCTGACTGTACAAAATGATTGAGAAAATTAAATAACTTCCTACTCTGGTCAGAGGTGTATTACAATACTAA
Organism: Phoebastria nigripes; assembly: GCA_035582835.1. Taxonomy (NCBI): domain Eukaryota; kingdom Metazoa; phylum Chordata; class Aves; order Procellariiformes; family Diomedeidae; genus Phoebastria; species Phoebastria nigripes. The sequence continues at coordinate 1,024,625 of JAYKAV010001643.1, forward strand.
AATTAACTATGGCCCTTATCTTGAGTCCTCGCATGAAAAATGTTAAAAGTGTTCTGTTTTACACAACAAAAGCAAAATTCAACTTAGTGGATCACTAAAACTTTAAAAACTACAGCTTCCACAACACACCTACTTCTGTTCTGGCCTTATTTACACGTGTTTCTTGACATAAATAAGAAAAAATATGAATAAAATAGTTCTAGAACCACATGTTGGTAAATTCTTGTGAGATGTTGACTCTCCTGATTCCTAGTGCAATTCAACTGCTCTTAATGAAGTTCCTCCCAAATTGTACAAGTAAAAGAAGACTCAAATGTTACTGTTATTTTTATTGTGTATGATTTATAAAACACGCGCATACCTTTTGCCTGCTTGCATTCCAGTGGACAGATATATTGTTAAACTCTAATATAATAAAATAATAAAATTTTATATATCCCCTTTAAGACATCCCTATGTCCATGTTTTGAAATGAATGTTGTGAATTTTCCTTTTGTCCACTTCTCCCCTTTTTTTGCATCCCAAACATTAAGTCACATACAACATATCCTAGTTATTTTTTTTCTTATTTCAAAAGTAAACTTACTGAGACAGAAAACTTGTACAGAAAGGCACTCAGAACACTGGGTATAGTATCAATGGAACAACAACAACGAACAACAAATCTGAAATATCTACTACTTTACAGTCCAGAGTAATCTGGATGCAAGAGTGCTGGAAAGTATTTTCTTCTTTTTACGTTGAGTATTCAGGTAGTAACAGATTTTGTCACCCAGTCCTATGAGCCATGTATAGTACCTTCAAGCAGCACTGCTGACTTCAGTTAGCCCATGAAGATGGTCCTGACTGTGAATAAGAGTATTGGCATCTGTTCTCAACAAGTAGAGCATGGGACTCTCCATTAGAGATGATTCACTTTCCTTTTAAAAAAAATCATTCAAAACTAATCAATTTCAGYAGGGGAAATTATAATCTAGCTTGTGTTATTAACAAGTTTGCTGAGAAAGAAAGGCAATAAAAATATGCTGCTAATGAAACTTCTAGATCTTCAAATGTAATTCTCCAATTCCTTGTCACTACTTTAACACACACTAGCAGTGAGAGTTGTTCTGTCAGGATAAGCATTGGCACTTAGTAGGAATGCATAGAGAGACACTTCACTTAGGTAGGAAACTCATTGCTACATCAAAGAAGGTACATAACATTGTGGCACTATAGAATCAAAATGTTCGACATGCTCTCTACCCATTGTAGCATCTTTTCCTCTAAGGCTATTAAACCACTAAAGAACTCATGCATATAATCCGGAAAAAGGAAGAGCAGAGAAATTTCTCCCAGAACATAGCTAGCATATGAATGAATTACCAGGAGCAGTGAAAGGAAATACTAAAATTGCAAAGATTGTCCACCAGGTGGCATGTGAGCCATACAGTGTTATGAGCAGCAATACTGTAAATGCACACAATTTTGTCTTGTGCAAGACAGTGAACCTATCTGATTGGTCTGGGGCCAAATAAACATCTATAATTATCCAGAGTAATTCACAAGCAGTATTTATTTTCTGGTAAGAACTATTTTCATTAGTTAAGCTCCCTAAAAGTGTATAATGATAAGTCAAGCTCCTTACCAAACTGTTGGCCATTATGGTTTGAGCATTACATTTCACTTAAACGTTTTTTTCTTTGTGATAATTTCCATTCTTGGCAGTGTCATATCCATCAGAGCTTTTACAGTTGAACAAGTAGAGTTGTAAGGACAAGAGAGGTTTGGCAAATATAGAGACAGACAGTCAAAGCACAGAAAGCAAAGCTTCCTAAGTGCTCTACAGCTCAGATCATAACTGATCATAAATTGATAATCACAAATTGATAAAAGATATCCCTGGCTTTACCTACTCCAATCAAGATGGAAAGGACTAACACCTTCTCACAGTCATGATTACATAGATACATAGTTGCATACACTGTTCTCTGGAGAACCGTAGCCATTAAAAACAACAGAAGAAAATCTTAGGGTAATTATTGCTTGCTAATACAGTGTAGCAATAGGAAGGAAAGAGAAGAGCCAGAACTGTGCCCCTAGGCAGTTTTCTATAGGCTGCCAGAAGTATTTCAAAGGCATTCAAGAAGTTCATTGCTATGATAGCCATCTTCAACCCTCCCCAGCATTGCTGAGAGTTTCTATGTATATTTTGCAAATTTCCAATGGGTAAGCTAGTGCTTTACTGGCTTTGGCTCTGAGATGAGGGCAAATTGTTTCACTTGCCACACTTGAGCTTCTTCATCAATAAAATCATTTGGGATTCTTATTACCCTCCCTTGTGAAACTCTGAACTCAGCGCTGAGCAGTTCTAATAAGTGGTATTATAATTAGTCCAGATAGAGCAATCTTTTCTATGAGTTAAATACTGCTGTTAGCCAATTACCTTTTAGAAAGTTCTCTGTCCTGAATATTTACACAGGTCTTGTTTCTATCATACTGGAAACCCAACAGTCCAAGCAGAGTAATGAGGCTAATTCTACAGCTGGAGATGGAGTAACATTACTACTTATCATTTATTATTTTACTGTATTCTAGGTATACCTAGTAAACACAAGAAATGTCTCGTAGTAGTAACATTTATAAATGACAGTATTATAATGATGATTAATAAGCTTGAAGTTTTTTTATTATTATTATTGCATATGTATTTCTGCCTTTGCATTATTCAGCTGTGGAAGATCTTGGCCCCCAGGTATTGCTGACATGGTTTTCTCTCCTGCCATCTCTGCACCTCTCATTATCTTTTTCATGAGTTCTGCTGCTTTTGGTTTTTGTCTGTCTGCTTCCGAGTTATTTCTGTAAACTTCCATCTCAAAAATCTGCACTCTTATTGTATTCTTTAATGTATATATGAAAGAATCTCTGCCAAAGACATCTTCTCATTGATATTATTGTTCACCCAACTAAGAAATCTCATTGTTCTTCATCAGTTCTCTACAAAACAGTTTCAAGCCACTACTGGTAACAAAAAATTAACAGAGATCATGGGCTGATATTTTTGCAATCAAATTCATGCAAAGTTTCAGTTTTTTTCCAAGGAAAACCAATGTGCTTTTGAATGAGTGGGTTTTCTGAAATTATATGGTCTGAAATAAATAACAGAAAATGACCACTAAAACTGCAGAAAAAGAGAAATCTGGTTTTGCACTACCATTGTTGCAACATTTGTTTAGATAGCCAAGAAGACCATGGCCTCACTCTGCTGTGTAAAACACTGAGTAACTGACAATTCTATCCCCCCTATAAAAGGGAATTAAAATCACATTTGAAATCTTAGCGCCTACTTGAAAATCAGTTTTGCCTTCTCTATTTCCCTTAGCTCAAATACTGTAACGAAACCCCAATCTTCAGTTACAAGACTGAGTGAGGGAAGAGAAAGATCGCCAGTTTCCTACAGCGACTGAACCCTTCACAAACTGTTAGTCTCAGGCCTGATTCTTGCATTTGTCTCTTTGAAGTTAAACAAAGATAGTAAATATCCTTGAAAAAAAAATTATAAGCACTTCCTCATTTCTTGTTGGGTTTCAATTTCTTCCTCTGCACTTCTGTTTCCTCCTGTTTTAGCATATGATGAAAACAACATTCAAAAAATACATAAACTTACTGATTTACTTGGGTGATTGGTAAGTACTATAACTAGACAGTATTATACCATGGACACTTCAAAGCTGACTGATAGCTATTCTCAGCTGTCCTTCTTAGTATCACTGGGTTCTTACAAGAGAAAATAATCCGGATCAACTCTTCCTAATGTGAGCAGGTTAAAAAAATATGTAATCAAAATAAGAAGTCCAGTTAGTTTTCAGAAATGACTAGACACATTCCTCTTCAATCTGTACAAGTGAAAATGATACCTTGAAAACAGTGACCCTACTCTTTCTGCTGTTTCCATCATTTGTAAATTGGCTACATTAGCTGCCCCTCAGGAATAAGGACTATGGGCTTTTTTGGAAATACCAAGTACTGAAAATCACTCTTACTGAGAAGACTAATGCTTGTCACATTATTTCAAAAGAATAAAACAAATAACACACCAATTCATTTTCTTCTTAGAAGAGAGACAGGTGCTACTTTAAAAAGAAGAAAAGAAAAGAGAAAAGCAGCAGCAGATCACAAGCAGAACTCTGAGGGCCAGCACAGGTTTCTTCTACATTTTTTTCACTCCCATTCACTTCTCACCATCCTCACCCTAATGCTACCCACTGGGAGCATAGATGTTCAGATGTTGTGGATTCCAAGGAAATACCTTCTTCATAAAAAACCCCAAACACTAATGCAATCAATTATTGTCTTTGGAGAAATTATATGCATGTAAGACCACTCAGTGGATGAGACTTTAAGGGAGCCATGATTTGCCTTAACCACAAGGCAGTTATTTCCATTCAAATACAATGGCCTATAAACAGAATAATGCACTGTTGGAGGAAGCTCCAAAGAAAACTATGCTTGGGACCACAGAATGTGCAATGTTCCTGAACTCTCAAAAATAGGTAAAAGGAAAATCTTTGAGTTTACCCTACACTAGGGATACTTCAAGGAAAGAGGTCTCTCTTACTTAAGTTAGAGGTTTATAAAAGCACAGAAGGCAGTTAAGAGTCCCAATGCTACTGATTACCAAAAGAATGAGAGGGGTTGGGTGTTTTTTTTTAAAGAACAAACATAAATCATAAATTTTTTCTCAGCTACGGAAGGAACAAAATAATGGAAGAAGAGGAGGATGTTATGCAGGAGTTACAGGTGATGGAATTCCAAGAGGGCTACACACACTTGTTCACTTATCTTTCAAACACAACTCTGTCACACTCCAAGTTGGACGCATCATGCCTAGGGTGGGCCAGATGGCTTTTCTAATGAATTGCATATGTAGTAAGGTAAAAAATAGCTATGTGCTGAAATGATGTTGAAGTCAAAACACCAAATTTTACGTTGGATGCAATCACAAAACACCCTAATAATCAATATAAAAGGAACTTATTACTTTGATTCCAAATGGAATAAAAAGAAGCCAGAAAAGAAACAAAGGCACTCTTATGTCAAGATGAGAACAATCTACCCAACAGGATGAAAATAAGCTTGATATGCAGCTCTCGTGGTTCTAAACATGAATGTGATGGTCATACTGGGACACACCCCTCCCCCCCCGCCTTTTTTTTTACCTGTTCCATAAAGTGTTTGGGCTTGCCAACACCTTCTTGTAGTTCTACAGTCCCAATTGCATGATGATTTCAGGGGCTAGCGTACACTGGAAATGCCAGAAGGATAACTATGTTCAGTATTTTGCTTTCTTGCTTTTTGAATTCGTCTGGAAAAGGAGCAATCAAGACTTTTTTATTTGGGTAAGCAATTAATTTCCATGTGTATGTGGCATACTCTGTGCGTGATATACATGAACTCTTCCAGGTCTCCATAGGAAACTGCTGGCCTGATGCCTCTGAAGGCTAACCTATAACACATCCCAGCTGTGGGCAAACAAATGGCTTTGGCACTTAACAAAAGAGTTTCTTTTGATGGAAAATTTATAATTGTATTTTCTGTTAAGCACAACAAAAAGTTATAATAAGAAGCAATGAACAAAATATTAATTAGAAAATGCTGCATTGATACAATACATTCAAAGGAAATGTTATTCAACAGTAGCAACCTCTTCATCTGGTTTTGAAAAAAACAATTATTTATTAATATGAAACAGAGAAGGAAAATAATGTTATTAATATAAAAAAAATTCAAGCAGATGACACTTTCATCAAATCCTAAAAAGTGAGCAGAAATTGGCTGTAATTTCCTCCCATGTGCCCCAAAGTCATCAAGAATTAGTGATAAAATTCTGCCCTAGCTTTGGCATTGGAGTTGTGGAGATGAATTCTTAGATAGCACAACTCTTAGCTGAGTTGTTCTCTACGCTGCAAGTTTCTCCTTCCTTAAAACGGGAAAGGTTCACAACCGGGGCCTACAGGATAACCCTCTACCAGGATTTACACCGCTGAAAGCTAGTTCCTGCCTGCGGGAGAGGAGTAGAAAGCCTAGAAATCTTGTTTCTTTCCTTTTCTATGAGTAGAACAAAGGCATCTGGAACAAGCCCAGCTGTTCTCTGGATGAGATGTACTTGTGCAGTGAAGAATTCCTGCAAAGCCTTCTATACCAAATACCAAAGGCCAAAGATCAAAACTATTTTGGGGAACTTGGAATGGAACAGCCAAACATGGATGGTTTTATGCCTTAGCCAGGTACCATATTTTTGCAACAGTACCTCATGGGATCAATTTAAACATGATAACAGAGTGTCGCAGAGGCTCACAAAATCAAGTTAGGCAGATGATAGATTCAAAAATAAACTTTATTTAAACCAAAATTGTTTAGCAGAAAACTAACGAGAAATGAGGCTCATCAAAATAGTTCAACGCTCCAACAACAACAGTAAACCACAGGTTCAGGATGGTGTACGAGGAATTAATACTGCACAGCCGACTTTAGAAATGAGGATCCAAAATGTGCACAATCACTCACCTATAAGATGAGGGCTCTCAACCTCGAGGAGTTTCCTTGGGCGGCATCCCCACCCAAGGGGAGAGTCCCCGACTGCAGAACTGCTGCTCCAAGGAGGACCGACTCAACTTGCCCTCCAGCGGGGCTCCATTTATACCCTAGTCAAATCTGATCTGTGGTCAATTCTAATTGGCTGAAGGCCTTAACTTTCTTACTCCTCGCCTGAGGTGTATACGTGACACCCAAGGCATGTATGTGACGGTCAGCACTCGCCACCGTAAAGGCACGAAAGTAAGGGCACAAAAAGTAGGGACACAGTGGTCCTGATGCCCCTGGTCTTTCATGAGGGCGAGTGCAGCTGCCATACAGGGGCCCACAGAGTTCTCTTAATGACTCTAAATTCCATACATATGTAAAAAATGAGCATATGCTCTTTCTTTAATGAACATAATCAGTAGAATTCAATGCATATCTAAGCATTAAGTTCAGTCTATATGTTCACATTTTGCGGAATCAGGACTGTAGCTTTCTAAATCTCAGTAAGATAATACAGCAAGCAATAGTTTATTACATCATACAAGGGGCTAGAAAGTAATTTACACAGATTTAATTAAAAAAAAAATCCTAACAAAGATTCACGTGTAGAATTTTCATATGGACTGTTTAAATAAGTAGAATGAACAAAACTTGGCAATGGCAATGAAAATGTAAATCAGTTATCATATATTCTGGACACATAAAGAGATACACTTCGATACATACCAAAAGTTAGAGAAGAAAGTTAACAACGACAAAATAACACATGGTTAAAGTGATAGCATATGAAAGTAAATAGTTTCTTAAAACAAAGCCTAGCAAAAACATTGCAGAGAGAGCTGGAGGGGAAAATGGCACATTTCTAGTGTCACTCTTAAAACAGCTAAACCAGTTTAATTAAGGATGCACAGTAATTGCTGTTTTAAGAGTGACATTACATTGTCCGCAAAATACATTAGTAAATTGCAGGGCAGATTAAATGAACTGCATCTTAAATACAATATACTCTTTTGGAGTCCTGTAATTCTAGATGGCATGCTATAGAATGGAATGGAATGGAATGGAATGGAATGGAATGGAATGAAATAGAATCCTTGAAAGATCTTCAAGAAGGATAACAAGGATGAAGGCCAAAGGAGGAGAAGAGCTACTGAAGTGCGAGGAAAAAGATGGTCGAGAAYGCACAAGTCCATTCAGGACTTCTTTCCAAGGAGACGACCTCACCATAAGCAGGGTAGTAGTAAATGTCCCGCGGTGCATTGGTAAGGAATGGTGAGGAAATCCTGCATGCTCTCTACGTCTCTGCAAAGTTCATGCAGAGGGAAACAAAAGCCTTTCTTTCACCTCGGGCATCCCCACATCCAAAGGAACGTAGATGGTATAAATGCCCTTCTTCACATAGTCTGAAGGTACAGATGGATTTTGGCACCAACGTACAAAATGGCAAGAATAGTACCTTCCTTACTCTTTCAGGGCTCAAAATACTAAACCCTAAAGGCAAAAGAGACTTTCCAGGGTTTC